>JAOUZG010040464.1:1061487-1079800 GCA_026289955.1 Argiope argentata | reverse complement strand
AGTAAATCAAGTATAAAGTATCGTAGAAGTAAATCAAGTATAAAGTACCATAAAGGTTAAGCAAAGATGCTTAGCAAAATTCATAATACAAATGGAAAAAGTATTCTTATATAAATCAACTTTACAAAGGATATTTATGGTAATTAAATAATTTACTTTATTTTATTAATTATTTTGAAATGATGATACACTTTACTCTGAATAAGAAATACACAGAATTTCACAAATTTATTATATAGCTGTAAGTGGGTTTTTCTTTTTTTAAAAAATCTGATCACTGTAATTTCCACTGAATGAAAAACAATTCAAACATTTTATTTTTAAACTGAAATTCGGGATTAAATTGAATAAGTTTAACTTATTTAAAGCTTTTTTGAAAAAATACATAATTTATAAACTAAATGGAAAGCTGAATGCAGCCGAGCTTCTCTATATATCGAACTCCAAGGATAAAATTCGATTTATAGAGATTCAGTATCAATATACAGAAATAAATATCGCAAATCTTTCGTATTTTCCATATTAAACCAACGAAACATTGTTATTTTTGAGTCCTAAAAAAAGACTTAAAAGAATAAAATTAATAAATAAATTTATTTAAAAGAATGTAATTTGTAAACAGAACGGAAAATAAATGCAATCTAATTCTATATATCATATACTAAGGTCCCAAATTGATAGAAGTTTCGAAATACAGAATTTTCGATATACAGAAATATTTCAAGTATGGGGGCATTTCCTTATTAAAAACTATGCATCGTTATGTTAGGAAGAAATAACTTAAGAATTAAATATTCAATGAAATTAATTTTAAAAAGCATAAAAATAAAGATTTTCCGAATTTAACCTTTAAATTTCAAAATTTCATTTTTTGTTGCAATGACTTTATTCATTATTCCGCTTTTCACGTCTTTTATTAAACTGACGAACTTAATGTCTTTTATTAAACTTAGAGTTTGTATGACCTCTTAAGAATTCTGTTTAGAGGCCATACAAACTCTTAAAAAATTCTGTAGCTAAACTGAATAAGATTTTATTGCTCAAGTTAGGAAAAAGATTTTTAAAAGAGAAGTTAAAAGTGTAATCTGACTCACAGACAGCTATTGATTGCATTATCATAAATTTTATAATTTTGTAGCCTTGTGAAACTTTTTATAGTTTTAAAAATCAATAATTTTTTACAAAAAACTTTTTAAAGATAATTTAAAAAATTTGATTGCTTTAAAATTTCTCTTTTATCAACAGAAATTTTGTTCAATAATTTCAAAAAAATTATTTTTCTGTTGAAATTCGTGATTTCTAAAAACATTCTCGGCAAAAAATTTCGATATGAGATAGTTCACAATATGGAGATACCATTGCATTTAAATAAACAGTTTAACGGAATTTTTAAGCAAATAAAAATTATGCATGACCTAAAATAGAAGCTTAATGAAATTTTTCTGACAGATATTCAAGAAATAAAATATTTATGAAGGAAAGATTTGTCAAATCGATTTCTTCTATCGAACGAAAAGTTACATTTGATAATTCTAAGAAGGAGCCCGGTAATCTTTTGTTGCGGTTATTTTTAACAAAATTTGAGAAGGAAGTGGTCCGGATTAGTGCAATAAGTCCAAAAACGCTTTCTCCAAAAGAGCAAAATCTCCTAATTAGTTGCCTAAATATAACAAATTAACTGAGCTCAAAATCCGTGGCAACTAAAAACTGCAAGAAATAAGCTTTGGTCACGCTGGGTGACTCTCAAAGTGCAACTAATCTGATACAAATCATAATCTATTGCAGAAGAGAGGGATTAGGATTTGTGTTCATTTCAATCTCTGTTGAAACACGTATTGCAGAAAAACGAAGCTTTGAACAAATGTTAATTTTCAATGTCAAAAGAAAGTTTTAAACTGCTGAAGTAACCAATTTGTTGCATTTAGGCATTGCAATATAATAATCTTTTAAAAAATTCATTGCCAACTTATTATCCAGCGATGTTTAAATGGTTTTACACCATAAACACTTAGTAAACTTTTAATAAGTTTCTTTGAATCTTATTAAAAGAAAAATAATAAATCTTAGCCTTTTTCTCAGCATGAACTTATATGTAGATATTTGTGATTTTATTCTTATATATTCTATTACAAAAAAAAATTGTGTGAAAAAACCTGTTAAGAACGTAGAGAAAGTAAGTGGCATTTCGTTCCATGATATTTCTCTTTAAAAAGGGCCTTAAACTAATTTTTTTGTCCTAAAGCAATCTCAAAAAATTGCAAGGAAAATACATCTATTTCACATCTATCCTTGACCCCAGAATGCTGTGCGACAAAAATAAATCATTTTTGCAAACCTCTCTTTTATTTAAAATAGAAAGAAAAAAGTTATGTTAATGTTAAAAGAAAAATAGTTAAATCTTGACTTTTTTCTCAGCATGAATTTATATGTAGATTTTTATGACTTTATTATAATATATTACGTTACAAAAAACTATGTTTGTGTGATAAAAAAAAATTTAAGGACATAGAGAAAATAAGTATTGTTTCCTCTCATGATATTTATCTTTAAAAAGTATCGTAGATACATTTATTATTTTGTCCTCATGAAATATCTACAAATTGCAAGGCAATTACATTACATCACATCCACCCTTAGCTCCAAAGTGCTGTACAACAAAAAAATCCTTTTTGCAAACCTTTCTTTTATTTAAAATAGAAAAAAAATTATATGTTAATGTTAAAAAAAAGCATTCTGCTATCAAGCAGTTAGTTACGGATAATGTCATATTATCTGAAGCAAACTCTTTCAACTGTATTATGGCTGCAAAAATTATCAAACGCAGTACAGTTAAAAGTTAATACAGAGTTAATTAAAAGATATTGATATTCATGGTATGCTTATTTGATATCATACTTGATGATTTCATTATCGATTCGTTAACTGAGACCAGAAATCATGAAAAACAAAATACTTTCAGATACATTTCAAACTTCGTAGTTCTAAGTTATTGTTCCTTTAGAAAAATAAAGCAGAATATGAATATTAAATACTAAGTACATTTTTTAATTTAAATTTAAATATATTTAGACTTATTTACTTTCCGTCTTGTGAATTCCGGAAAGATAATTTTGTACTTTGTAATTTTGAACCGTTATCATATATTTTGTTTGTTTGCTTGTTTCACATATTTAATGTCATGTATTTATTAGCAGATATTTCATATTTAAAGTAGCGTATAAAGAATCACCAGGTACAATTCAAAAGCACCGCGCCAATTTAATACTGAAATCAATTATTCATTTTGTTGGAGATAAAGTAAGTGATGAGTGATCAAACTCAAGACATTAAATTACACATTAATTAACAATCGCAGTTAATATTTTCATGTGACATAATCAGTGAATCGGGTGAACTTTGTATGTCTGAATAATATGCAAATAATAATAAGACAATTTATGTGAAGTGACAATATTACAAGTATATAATAATATAACTTTTTTATATGACATGTTATGTAATTTGGATCTACTTTGGAAATAATAATATGCAACAAACAGGGCCTGACTAAGGTAGCTGCCCCGGGCCCCCACATAATTGGGGGCCTCCAAATCGAATATAAATATTATTTTACGTTTCCTTCTTTAATGAATCTTCTTAATTACTAAAGTAGTAAAGCAGAGGGGGGGCAAAGAAATTTTTGCCCCGAGTCCAAGCTAGGCTAATTCGGGCCCTTGCAACGAATGATATGATATGACAATATGATAAGTTATATTACATAATATGTGAGTTGTATTTACTTTTCATATTAAAATAATATGCAAAGAATAATATGAAAATATTAGCTGCGGTAGTTATCTAGTGTATAATTTGATATCTTATGATGTGATCTCTTAATTTTATAGTTCAGTTGTAAATATTAATCTAATGTACAATTTAATGTCTTATGCTGCGATCTCTTAATTTTATAGTTCAATTTTAAAAATTAGTCTGATAAATTATTAGTCAAATAATGTGAAACATAAATTTTTAATTAAATACGTAAATGTTGCGGTACTTACTAAAGGCATAAATAGAAACTGGCAAACAAATCCAATGGCTGGGCCTATAGGTTTCTTCAGTACTTTTGCTATACACAAGAGATCTAGTTGGACACCCATGTTGATGTAATTAAAAGCTACTAGGGCCGCCATAGCACCAGTCACAATATTAACTAGTAGTGATGGCGGTCTAATCACACTCACTGTCAAATCAAAATCCTTCGCCCTTTCCAAAGGACTTGAAAGAGTCCTATTCCTTTTAGCAGCTGCACATCCTTTAACAGCTGCTCGAAGACTGACTCTAACTTTCGTGAAGCCAAGAAAAACTCCTTTAACGGTGAAAGAGAAATTCTTCGGTTCATGCCTGGATCTGATGCACTGGGGATACGAATAATTCACAATTTCCAAGATGTTCGTATCTTCAGAAATCACCGAAACTCGATAATCACCGTGGAAATCATGAAGAGACTCAGACAGCAAAGGATCTGTCGAATTTTCCCAGCTGATTCCAAATGAAACATGCCTCGTATCTTCCTCAATAACAGCATTCAACTCTTGTGGATAAAAGTCAATTCTTGGAACAGAATGTACTGGCTTTGTTTGCTGAGTTCCGACTTCTGCTGACCCATGAGCGCAAACAAAGAGAAAAACACACAGTAAAACTTGATTCATCATTTTGTAAATTTGCAAAGGTACAATTTTAAATCAATAAATTCGTGGTTATCTATGAGAGCCAATCAGTATAATATATACCCTCGAAAAATTATACGTTATTTTAAACAAAAGCTGCAACATGTGCTTCATAAGTATGATATACTGTAACTAAACAAGAGCACTGTTTTTACACTGTTGATTCCTCCGCAGTACTGATGAGAAATAAAAATTAGAACTGCAGTCAGACGGCGGATATTATTATTCTTTTTTCATTTAATTCCCACCGTGACGTGGTTCATGGCTGAAAACTGTGAATAATACCACTTTTGAGCAGCTTCCAAAAAACACTAATCCCGGCTTGAATACTCTTTCATAGAAAAATCTATGGAGTGTGAAGAGTTACTGTCGCACACTCAATCAACACTGAATAACTTCTTTACATTTCATTGGTGGAAAATCTGCCCGTAAATGCATAACAAGGGCAACAACGGAAGGACACGCCGATTCGGAAAATTACTTGTTTCTGGTCATTTCACTCCACTAGATGACACACACACAATAGAACAAACAGAAGATGAACAGTAACAAAAACAACAACAATAGAATGTCAGTCAGACACTTCCAGTTAAATCATTTCACATTTTACATAAAAGCGTATTTACCTCCGATTTTCTTGAAAAAAAATATATAATAAAGCCAACTCCTGTTTACATTTTCAAAGGTGAAAAGAATACAACTGGGAGCTATTTACGGATTACGCGAGGAATTCTGGGATGCTGGCGGTTACTTCGGTACTTGCTTTTGTTGTGATAAGAGTAAGTTGATTTTAATGCTTTGAGAGAAATAAAACAATTCAGTTCTTGCCGGTTGCAGATGAAAAAAGGGATCTACGGGTCAGTGTCAGGAAAATAATTCACGAGTTATCACTACAATAACCAACCGTTCGTCGGCAACCGCCTGTATGCGTCTGAGTTAAGTTGAAAAAGGCAGTGCAGCATCACGTGCGAGGGAGAAAGTTTTTCTTTTATTTTTCTTTCCGAAATCGTTTATTTTTATTTTTTTTTCTTTCACCAAACTCGTGCAGTGCGACAGAGAGAGAGGAATGAAGAACTGGTTAGAAAGTGTTCCACATTTGGCGATGTTGGCAGTGTTTTCCTTGGCAATGAAAGACCGTTATGCAGCTAATGACGAGAGACAGCTGTTATATTCTTCTAATAACATTATTTATTTATTTATTACGCAACGAAAAACTTTTACTGTGTAAAGCTGTATTTTATTTCTACCATATCTGTTCAATCGACTTATTTAATTTTTTTTTCAAATTGTTTGGAAATGATTTGGTGAAATTCAATTGAAAACTGAGTAACAATAGTTTTAAAATGAATTATTAATATGTTTTATATGAAATCTTACGTTTATGGTAGGATTTTAACTTGAAAAAAATTATTCAATCTTTTTCAGATAACGAATAAGCTTAAATTCTAATTAGAGAAATTTTAATGTGTAACTTACGGCTCAAAATTGTTTTCATAGATACTTTAACGCCGTATATGAAATATAACTATATATAATGTAACACTGTTAAAAAATAAAAGAATTGTGAGAATTGACAAATATGTTATGATTTTGTATCATCAACACTTCCTGAAAATATTTACTCCCACAATGCTATAATTAAAATATTTTGATCATAAGTGAATTCATTCAAGCTTTATCAAAAGAACCACCTTCATATCTCAACAATATCATCAATCACTCAACAGAATTTTGAGATGTTCATATCACGTGCTATTTGTCTAAAGAAATGCTTCCTCTTCAGGAATTCTGCCTGGTTGCTGTCGAAATTGTAATTTAGCAATCAATTAAGAAGGACAGAGATTCTCCCACATTTAAAATTAATGAAAAGATCGTTTCTCAATTATGCTTTTTCAATTCCTACTATTAGTTCACACTCTTCCTATATGTATTTATATATCTTGTTCAAATTTTCAATCGTTAATAAAATACTTTTTATTCATCCAATCAAGTTCAAATACATTTTCTTAAACTTGTAGTGGATGACAATTTGATATTAATACAGTTTTTTTCAAAAATTAATTCATTAATTTGGTCAATTTTTTATTAATTAAAAACTAACTTTCCAGTCAAAAATCTTCATTCCCCCACTGCAAATAATACTTGTTTTTTTTCTCCCCACGTTAACGAGGTTAGGGTAAACATGTTTTGGACCGATTGTTTCAAACGATTTTATTTATTTCCTTAGCAATTGATGCATTTAAAATTAAGCTTTATTAAGTAATCTATTTTTCGGATTCCTTTTGAAGTACTTTTGAATTAAATTAAAACAGAATAAGAGAAATTAAAAAATTTTAACCTGCATTGCGTTACCCTAACTGGCCTAGAAAATTCTCACATTTCGTTGCGCCTATTCACCGTTAAAATTCATACTTGCGCAGTGTATTCTGATTTATTTTCAGCTTTTTCGAACTTGATTTTGTTTTGGCCAGGCACAATTTTTTAGTCAATTATTAATATTAATTTTAATTATTTGATAAAAAGTAACTAAAATAAAATACTTCTTTGTTGATCTGAGTACGAATTGTAAACATTTAAATTCTTAATCGCTTTATTATCCTGTTGATTATATTATTTAATCGAGAATCTACATACCAGGTTATTAAATTCCTATAACCTTTTTAAATGACTGATGAAATCAATATGAATATAAACTTCTGAATGAAAGCTTTGATGCCAACATTATATGATTGATAATAAGTGTACGGATGTCTATATAAAGTTTTATTTTACTTAGAACTAACTTTTGTTGATACTTTTTATAAAGATTAACGAAAACTGTGTCATTGGGAAAATACATTCAAAATAATGTTAAGTAATATAAATTTGACGATTTCAATGCAAAATATTGTTGCTTTTTTTTTTCAAAAATGTTCAAATTAAAAGCAGAATCAGTTCCAAAAGAATCTGCTTTCTGTTTTCTGTTGTTTCTGCTACTGTTTTGTTTTCTGTTGTTCATGCATTTATAAAAACGCTTTCGTGCTTATATTTATTTCAATGAATTCTTCTAAATTGCTTGTTTCTTATTCTATTTCAAATTCTTTTTATAGTAAACGCTTTTGCCACTTTCTTGATTTTTGAACTCTTTAGCTTAAGTTAATTTATTTCCTGTTTGTGAAACTCGAATTTTGTGAAGGATATGTCATTCTCTTCTTGCAATTCTATTGTTCTAAAATTTTGTACAATTCGATGATGGTGGCAATTTTAGTATTTCGAGATCAATTCACAAATTAAAAAAGAAATTGTTCTCCAGAATTTCTACTTCACAATCAATTATTCCATCTTTATTTTTCATCTGTCATTCGACTTAAAAGCGCAAGAAAATATCTTGAGTCGTAAATTGTTTTCATAAGTATTGTGAAATTAAGGTTTAATAATTTTTTTAAAAAAATCAAACAATTTCCATCCATTTTAAAAATATATATGAAAGCAACATTTGTAGTACAAAATTATATTATAAAATATTTTTAACCTAATTCTAGAATTTAAAAAAACTAAAGGCAATACTGGACAATATAGAAGATGAAGAGAAATTTTTTAAAAAACATGATATTAAAAAAGGAGCTTTTTTAACGAAAAAATATTGCATTAAAAACAAGATAATTCTAAAAATATTTCAAAGGATTGAAATAACTTTAAGAGGAAACGCTTTCAGATAAAATGTAATATTGATGATGATACGTATAGAAATTAGGACTTTATGAAAAATTAGAAAAAATGTATCTACATAAAAAACACAAATATCACTTTTTAATGGGAGAAAAATCCAAATACTGATTACTAACTTGTAACTCTTCATTAAACAAAGCATACAATCATTTTTTTCCATTCTTTACTTTGCTCTCCGTAAATAGGAATGACGTTTTTCCAATTATACACGTACAGCAGAAGAACTTGATGTTTATTCAGGAGGAATAAGGAAATAATATTTAACTTCCATTTCATCCAGATATATCTCCTTCTTGGATACCCTGAAATATTAATAACTAGCTTTTACCCGCGACTTCGAATGTATGGAAAACTACACAAGTAACCTAAAAACAATTTATTTTAATGCAATGCACATGCGTAAATTTTCAACGCTTATGGAGGCAACACAAATACTTGAATTTTCTATCAGAGATTTGATTTTAAACTATTAAAATAAGTACTAAATGATTTCATACCTTGCGAATATTCAGTATTCTTCCTCTGAATGACTTTAAGCAGTAGTTAATATTCATTTTGAATTTAATTTGTTATATAAAATTTATTAAATATATTTACATTATTCAGGAGGTTTCATAAACTTCTATATTTATTGACATTTCTATCCTTCATTTCACAAGGAAATAACGATTGTCCTTGTTATTATTTTATTTATTTATGTTATTCATTTATGTAATGTAATTAGATCAAGAAACTACATACCATAAAATTAAAGCAGTATTTTAGGAAAATTATAAAGTAAATATATCCTGATTTACATATATACCTTCAAAATTACGGATATCTATGCTTTTAAATCATCCACACAGATTGATTAAATTAATAATGTAAATTGAATACACCTGTTGTAAAATGCAAGAATTGTTAGTAAATTATGATTAAAATGTTTAAAAGTTTTTGTAATTATATACTTATGTTCATAAATTAAGGATAATGCATAGGAAAAGAAAGAGTCAGAAGCAAAACAAATTGGACTTATTTGTAAAACCTATTTATTAAACAAAACGTAAAGAGCAAAAAAAAAGCTAAATGTTTGATATCATTTATAAGCATTGCGATTTTTTTACTTCCTGTAGCAAAATACAAAAAAGAAGAAAAAAACTATTTACAAAAATTAATATTATATGGTTGGCATGATGATTAATATCAAATTATCGATCTGATCTTGGTGAATATTACACCATGCACCAAGCAATGCTCACCGAAGTTCCGGTAGACATGTAGGAGGTGGTTGACGGGCTGCAACTAGTCGACCAAGCATATCCCATACATACTCTACCGGATTCAGGTCCGGTGTGAATCTTGCACAGTATGTGCTGGTGATGCCCTCTGGTGGAAGGTATTCATTTACGTTGCTTTGTCGTCCATAAACACGAAATCTGCGTCCATGGCGCTCCGAAACAACGGTACATACTGTTCCAGAATGAATTCCAGATAGATTTGGCCTTTCATTATTCCAATTTCAACACGCAGGTCAGTTTTGGAACCCAGAATTATTCATTCGCAAAGAGCAATCCTACACCACCGTAATGATGATGCACTCACCTTCAATGATGTTCTTGTGGTGATTTCCTTATAAGCCAATTAATATCCTTCGAGCTGAAAGGTCCCTTTTGCTTGATCGGCATGATACTCGGCTACCAACCATAAGATTGGGAGTTCGGGCATAGCGCTATCCGCTAATCCATCTAATAATAGTAACCCGGTGACCGACCTTGGATAAACGCAACTTTCGCACATGGCTTCATTCAACTGTCGTGGCGCCCTCTATCGGCGACTCAAAGCTCTAGACGCGCATTAAATAAGACAATTATTAACATCACCACCAACACTTCACATAAGTAACGTTCGCAAACTCACTGGGGGGATACTCTGTGGTGATTGAAATATAAGCTAATTAATATCCTTCGAGCTGAAGGGTCCCTTTTGCTTGATCGGTATGATACTCGGCTACTAACCATAAGATTGGGAGTTCGGGCCTAGCGCTATCCGCTAATCAACCCCATATTCTCTTGGAGGTAGAGAGTACCTGGCCCATATGAAAGTTCATCGAAAACCAGACTGCAAGGTAAACCTGGATTCATCGGAAAAACATCACATGAGCTCACTGTTGCGGTGTCCACAATGCATGCCTCTCTATTCCAGGTTAACCGCAACCGACAGCAAATTGAACACATCTGATAGGCCTACGAGCATATAGACCAATTAGCCCTAAGCGTCTGTACACGATCTGCCTTGAAACTGTCGTACCTGCGGCTGAAGAGAGTTAGCAGCATCATGATGATGAACAATAGTTACGAAATTTTAAGTTTTTGTGAAAATTTAGTATTTTTAATGAATTTGTCTCTTTATCCTTCACATTAGTTTTTTAGCGATTAATAATCTCCGGCATGCAGTTAATAATATCCGAAAAATGAAATTTTTGCTCTGGACACGTTTTTCCTCAATCGATTGAAACAAAGACAAAACTACAGTTGTAGTTTCAGATTCTCAATCTAAATTTGGCATGCTTAAGTCGTTCCGTTTTTGAATTATTGCGTTTACATGTTTCAGAAAGTACTGACCGACAGACAATCAACCCATTGTTGGATTTGACTCAAAATTTGAAAAGTGTATAGACTGTAGTAGATGTTTATTCTGTGTATCAAATTTTATATTTCCAACTCTTTGTTTGATTGCATCATGTTAATTTATATTCGTACTATCGAACAGAAAGAATTTCTCTGGGTGGATTTTGTTCAAAATTTGACAAATGCCTTCAAATTTGATGCAAAGGCAGTGTACCAAATATTATCTCTTTAACTCGAAGCATTTTGGAGTTGGGTTTTTTTTGCCACAGATAGATGGACATTTTCCAAAAGCTCTTTTTTTAACTCAGGGAAGTCTGAAATGCAAAGATTCGTCAAACTCTCGAGTTCGAATTTTTCGAAGATTATCTTTCTTTTTTTTTATTACTTTCTCTATATTTTAAATACGAGAAAGTAGATTAAAAAAACTATCTAAGATTATCTTAGATACTTTCTCTATACTTTAAATACGAGAAAATATAAAAAAAAACTATCTAAAGTTATCTTAGATACTTTCTCTGTACTTTAAATACGATAAAGTATAAAAAACTAAGATTATATTAGATGCTTTCTCTACACTTTAAATACGAGAAAATATTTAAAAAAAACTGGGAAAAAGGGAGGAAGGAGGCATTTTTGATATTTGTCCTAGAAGCCATTTAATGTACGGCCGCCTTGACCCACATTTGATCAATTTTAATTTTTACTACCATGTTAATTTCAATTTTTAATAGTTTGAGGAATAAGCATTTAAATATGCCTGCATTCCTCATAAATGCACCTCATTTATCTTACTTATACCTTATGCAACTAATACGGTTATTTAATGCATTTTCTTGCTTTTCAATGTATTATTTCTCGCTCTGATTGATAAATTCTACTGAGTTTTATGCAAATGTTCACTCAGGGTTTAGAATGTTAGTTATATGTCAAATGTTTAATTAATAAAAAGTATAAATTGGAAATTGTATAATACCAACTTATTAACTACATAAGTGCATAATTTTTTCATTCAAATAAAGCCTACAGTAAATATCGTGACTTCCGTTTCATTTTTCTTTGATAAAAACCAAAATACAGCATAATGTTTGTGCAATATAACTTTTAATTCATTCCCAGCTGCATTTTTTTTTCTGGATTGATAACTAGGAACGAATTTAGCGAGTTTGATATCCAACACAGTAGTAGGAATTAGCATATTATAAAGCTTATCTTTTAATAAATTCATGCTTTTATCGTACTTCGGCACACTTTTAATTATCAAGTCACTAATTTATTTTAGTATATATATTTTTTATTGTGGAAGTTATGTAACACTGTATGTATTTTCCTTCTTTTGTTTATTAAAACTCATGACATGTTTTTTAATGTACAAGACTTATTTATTCAGTATTATTTAAACAAATATTCGGCTAGACTGGGAAAGCCTGGTTGGTAGGGCGTTGACTTCACATCCCTTGGATTGCGAGTTCGAACACCAATCCGAAGGCTCTCCGTGTGTATGTGTGCGGCTGGAGAATGTTAAATCTATCGAGAACACTAAGTCCTTCAAGTCGAGAGTAATGCCACCGAGAGCACTAGGTCAGAGGTCATCTTTCTCTGTTCCAGATCTAAATTATGATCAGCGGATAGATGAATGAAATACATCAATAAAGTTAGCACCGTAAAAAAGATTTCCGACGTGAGCTTCCAGACATATTTCTGCCTTCGGGTGCTCAGGGATCCATACCTTCAGAAGCGGAATACGAGGACAACAACTAACTATTCGGTGTTTTATATCGTTAGAAGTAAATGATCATTATAAAATAGAAAGAAACCCTCTTAAATAATACTTGACAAAATATCAATATTAATATAAAATTTTATAATTCATTTGATATCTATTGTTATTTATTAGTAAATGTAATGTATCTTTTGTCTATCAATATCTTTTTAATCGATCTTTTAAACCGCAAATATATTAAATTTCGCATTTTTAAAAAATTAAAAATGTCTAATTGTTTGCATTGACTTTAAATAAAGAGAATGCGAAAACAAATAATTGTATGATACAAAAAAAATCGATTAAATTGATAAAATAACAAATGAATTTTAAAAATAAAGGAGAGTTCAACATTCCTGTTATCTATATTTGCAGATGAATGATATTTCCTTATTTTATCAACAGCTCTTTAAAAAAACATCTCTTTTATAAACAGCTATTTTAGAGTTCAATCCTTTGTGAAGGATATCGATAAAAAGGAATTTTTCAACACTTCGTCGCTTTTTTCTTTCTTTTTCTTTTTTTCTTTTATTATTTTTTTTCGGCATCGGCGACCTTCTTTATTTAAACAGATTAAGGATATTGCTTTCTATTTCGAAATTGACTTTTCACTGATTAGAAATCTTATGGAACATTTTTTAATGAATGGTGGTTTTCAATTCAAGTAACGACACCGTTAAAAAAATTCGTATTTTGAAAGGCATTTAGTTTTCAATGAAATGAATTTTTACCATGCCATCCATTTTTAATGCTGCGTAAAAAAATATATGATTTTAAATTAAACTTGAATTGACATTTAACAAATGGCAGAGCCGAGAAAGAGCTTGACTGGACCACACCCCCAACTCATCCTCAGAATTCCATACCATTCTGTTCTTTATAAAGTTTTCTGATTTGTCCCCTTAATAGTTTTCAAGTTGTTGTTATTGTTTTTTTTTTCTAGACAATTAATCTCTTTAAGCTTTCATCTGCCTTTTTTCCGCCTGTCATATAATTTAGCTAAAGTTATTTTTAATAGATTTATTACTATCCAATAACATTGAGAAAAATTATAATACTTTCAAAATTAATTATAAATATTTGTACTACCCTCTTAAGAGATAGTCGAAGCTTTTAAAATGAGCATATCTAGAATATTCTGTAAATTTTTTTAAAAATAAAAAGTAAATACAATCGTTAATAAAAATAAATACCTTGTTTGCCGTATATATACAGTAATATTTTATTTAGTGATTAAAGTGGTATAACTCTCGACATGGAGAACTTCGCGACCGGGTTCGAACTAGCAGCACAAGGGATGCGAATGTAACGCCCTACCAACCAGGCTATCCCGACCTATCAGTGACAACTACTGTAAAAAACTACTATAAAGGCGAGAAAATTAGTTTTCAATTAATTAATCAAAATTAATAAATTAATATTTGAAAAAGCTGTATTAAAATCTAATGTCTACAACAAGTTTTAAAAATGTGCTTGAAGATTGGATAAATAAACAGTATTTTATTAGCAATTGAAAATTTGTACAAGATATATATATGTAGGAAGAGTATGAGCTAATAGTAGGAATTGAATGGCAAAAAATATAGCATAGAAATTAGAAATCGGGAAAAACACAGTGTATAATTGGGGAAAAAATCTAGCAAATATTGTCAAGTGGCGTGTTGCATATAAAAACTTTGTCTTTTGCTATTGGTGAACGAAGAAATGAGTTCATAGAGCTCTGGCCTGTGCCCTTTTTTTTAATCCGGTCTGCCCTTTTGCCACTTTAGGCCGGATACTCGGAAGTGTACTGTAATTACGTATAATTCTTTATCTTATTTAGTTAGTTGCTTAGTAACAAACTGGTGCATAATCAATAAGTTGTAAAAACGTCATCTGCCGTTCTTGTGTTCTTTTGATAATATATCGATCAATACATCTAGTTTTTTATATTTAAAATAAACATCGCAGATATATCAGCAATTGTCTTTCAACCCTTTACCATTGTAAAGGATGCCTTGTGAGTTAAGTTTGTACATACTACTAAAAAAAATAGTTGAAAAGGAAATTTTGATCAAGTTAGGCAATAATCCAAAAATACATTATCCAACAGCTTGGATAATTTGGAATTGATATAAGTTTTTGCCTTGAATTAATTGGACGATGCACCTTGTACAGTTCTACTCGGAATTAAAAAAAATTTCAAATCAACAAACTTTAAATAATCACAATTGAATAGAGTATCGTTCTATATCTAACTTATCCCCTTTCGATTCGTAGTGCACTCTCTCTTCAGGGGGGTTTGTCTCTACTGCAAAGTATGTCTTCTGCACAGTATCTATCTGAGGTTTCGCTATTTGACCAGTACTTCCCCTTTCATTACGTTCTTTTATTTTCTTGTGAATCTTGATTCCAAATAGTATTATCCACATTGGAATTCCGGTCAACATTAGCTGAGCAACAACGGGAACCGATGCCAAATCAGCACCCGGCTGTGGTAGCGTCAACAGAAGCAGCACAAAAGCAACCGCGGGGTTCTGGAAAGCAGTCTCTATAGAGATGGCAATTATCTGCGCTTTGTCCAAACGAAATACCCACGACACCAAAGCGCCAAAGCAGTAACCGCCCCAAGCGATGCTGATACCGGCCACAACCACTTGCCAAGAGAACAGATAGAAGACGAACCGATTGACATAAGAAGCGAGAGTGATGCCAAATAGTACGATGATGATGGTAAAAGGTTTGATGATCTTCAAAGAAATTCTTGTCAGTTTCGGTGAGTACTTTTTGATCAGCAACCCTAGGATGATGGGTAACGTGAGGCCAACCAGAGACACTATCATGTTCATGTAAGGTATAGAAGCTTCTCGTTCTCGAAATAGAGAAGCTCCTAAGGTGAAGATCCATAAAGGCATCATACCTGAAATTACAAAAATAAAATAATTAAAATTATTTACATTCTATTCACGTTGACATTTATTTATTATCTATTGTGTGCTGCAACACTAATAAAAGTAGTAAAGTGCTGACTTAATATTTTTGGCAAATTTTTATTTAATATTTAAATTAAATATGCTTATTTCTATAAAGCCCCGTTCCCATGGCCCGTGCGCACCCAGAGTACGGCGCATTTTGACCTTTTCCCCCTCACTTGTGATTTTCCAGAGCTCTTTGACGTTTATTCCTTCTATCGATAGTTTGGTGAAGGCTCTCGACCGACGTCTACAGGAAAGAGTCATTGGATCTGATACCCCGGGGGGAGCACCACGAAATGAGGATGAGGTGCTTCTGGCATGGTGGTTAGATCTCGCTACCCTGGAGGGTACTGAAATAGGTGGAGATCTGACTCGTCCTATCAATGGTGGGGCTTACTTCCTACGGGAAGGGTTGTACCGTATTCGGTGCTGGTCCTTAGGACTCAACCACAGTTTCCACCAGTGTTGCTGCCGTCGCAATCCGATTATTCAGTCTTTTTTATCTATCCGTGTGCTTTCGGGCAAGTCGGATAGTTAGTGGTAGGGCTACATTGAGTAAGATGGCAGATTCATGAACATATTCCTAAAGGCAACAGACCATGGGAATGGGGCTTAAGAACCAACTCATCTCTTTCGAAGCGACGAAGGCTTTAAATTAGTCAAAGGGGAAATATTATGTGATGCACGAGGGGAGGATACCAACAGAAAGATGCCGACGGAGGAAGACAGGCAGATAAGAAAGGGAAGAAGACAGCGAGGATCATGCGACCCACCATTAACTAATGGAATTTTATTTCATTTTCAGACTGCATTTAATCTATTATGTAAATTTTGGTCAAATCGTGATAATATAGAAAAGGATTTGCTTGCTGAATTTATTTTTACAAAGTTTCATGCACACGCCATGATTGAGCAAGAAAATGAATGAAAGCGACAGCTAAAGTCTTGAAGAAAAAGGCGATGGAGTGCAAACTTGAAAAAAAGGTGTGAAGGGACTTTAATAATTCCTCTATTATTATCACTACAAGAGATCATTCGCTTGAGTAGGACTGCAGCATTAGCTTCTATAGGACGATTAATTAACAAATTAGATTTAATGTTGCGACTTCCTTTTTGTTTCCTCTATACACTTGCTATTCTGAAGTCTAATCTTTTCAGTTGTATACGTGGGAGAGAATTCAATGCATTCTGCGTCGCACACAAAAAATTATATTTTTCAAATTTTTATGAGTAAGATTTATTTTTACTTCACTGCGTTAATCACTAAATTACTTAATTTTTAATTTGTAATCGAATCTTGCATCATAGTGTTTCTAAATTACAGCAACACGAAATATTCTTCAGGAATTTCTTTATAAGGGAGGAAAAGAAATATTAATATTTATTTCTTGAGTAATTTATGAATAATTTTTCAAACAAAATGCTTTCAAAAATCTTTTTTCTAGAGGAAGTGAGAATATTTTTAAGAGAATAGTATTTAAAAATCAATGTAGCCGTGTGCAAACTATGAGTTCACATTAAGTAACTAATTCCCAAGGCATGTGATATGCCAACTGCACCTAGAAAATGAATTGAACGAATCTGAATTCATTTTAAAAAAAGATTTAAATGAAATCTGCTATGCGTATTTCAATGTATCATGTCAGAGCATGATTTCTTGAACTGCCAAGCACCACGTGCTCGTGCAAGTTAAATTATATTTTTATTCATTTTAATTGTTTCGTTGAATAAGTCACTTTAGTATTGCAAACGATCCGAAAAAATTTGTCTCGCATTTATTGTTTTAAAAAAAATATCACATTTCCTATTCATTTCATTTCACATAATCACGTGCTCAAAATAACATTTTTCTAGGTTTTATTGGCTGTAGTTTATTAACTTATTTTTTTAATCAGAGCTTTTGAAAATGTGATGTCAACACGTTATTAAAAGCTGGTTTTTTGAGATGCTCGTGTAGATAATGAAATTTTTATTTTTCGCCTACGGATTTTTGTTACCGACAAAAACCTCCTCCCAAAAACAACATCATGCTCTGGCATGAGATAATAAGGAATTACGATTTTCAGAAGAGAAAAAAAATCTTAGATATTATCAGCAAGGAAAAACAAGGCTACAAGACAATAAAAAATAAAAGATAATTCACGTCACACGAAAAACAGAAATGCAATGCGGGCATTCAGTAAAGAAATTTTAATTTTACAATTTTAAAAAAGTATGCCTTTAAATTGCATTGAAAATATTTGAAGAAATTCCGTATTAAGAAATGAATAGTCTTATTAGCCTTTGAAATTGAATGGAAGCTTACAAGTTTCAATGCAAAAGTTTCAGGGTTTCCAGTTTAACGTTTAATTTTTGTAATTCAAATCAAAACGAAAATAATTTGAATCATAAACAACATTAGGTGTAAAAAAATTTATAAATATTAGAACTAATTTTGAATTTAAAAAAAGGAAATAGAATTCAAAATGATATTAATGTATGGATGTGCATGTCTTTGATTCGAAGGATTTAAATCAACTTTGTGGCGGGAAAATGGGAGCTTTTATTGTTTGACCGCCATCTATATATACCTCT
>JAOUZG010040464.1:1043844-1061087 GCA_026289955.1 Argiope argentata | reverse complement strand
TGTGTGTGTGTGTGTGTGTGTGTGTGTGTGTGTGTGTGTGTGTGTGTTCGTGCGTGTACTATTCAATAGTAAAAGATAATTTTTATAATGAGCTTAGGAGGTTTTGATAGGGATTTCTTTGACACATGTCGATTTAGGAAAGAGAAACATAGCCATCTTTAAAAGAATGTTAAAAGCATTAAGGATTTTTTCCTTCACTTGTAAAGTGAAAAAAAATTAAGGAGTAAGCCTTTTTACAGTGAGCGTGTTGAAGTAATTAAATAAAAAGCAGAAAAGAATCAGGAAATATAAGAACATTTTTAATGAAGTTAATATTGAATAAAGAACTAAGAAAGAAATAATTATATTTATACGAATATTCATATGTACGTTTTATGAAATGAAAGTGGTGCAGGAACGAAGGATCATAATTTAAGAATACCATAATTGACAGCGTGTTAAAGGATTGGTTCTTTTTTTAATAATTCATATAGTCAAGCGACACTCCAAATAAATAATATCAAGAAGGTATAAAAGCTATGCAAGTTCCAAATCCCTCATAAGACAAAATCAAAGCTATATAAGTTCCAAATCCCTCATAAGACAAAATCAAACGGGGAAAAATGGGAAGCTGCAAAGCAAGCTACTGGTAGGGGGGGGGACTTAAAAAAAAAGAAAGTGGGTCATTAAAGGACAAAACCGAGGACCGACAGCCGGTTCATACCGGAATGCTAAACAGTAAAATAACAACCAACCGAGAGATCTAAATCGACCCACTCACAAAGAATCCTCAATTCCCACCTGCAGTTCCATTAAAATTAGCTGTACGTGACAGCCATAAAAAAGGAACAGTTTTAGATAAATCTCTAACCATGAGGAAATGATTAAAAAATAATAAAATATTTGCAATATTTAGTTTAAAAAATGTAAAAAATAGAGGACGTGGGAAAAAATCCCTTAGTCGAAGTTGGCTTAGCATTGTTCAGTTCTTTGGTCAATGCTTAACAATCACCATGACGAAGTTCTTGATAAGGTGGTATTTCAATAAGATTTTAAATTTCATTTCCATACGGTTCCTGTTCCTTTCGATAATTCCAAAACTGACACTTTTTCATAATGCGTGGAAATATGCTCACTGCTTTCTCATCGGAACCCTTTATCATTCTTTGCCAAAAAATATGAGCTGATGAGCTTTAAAGCATCGTATCCAGTGAGAATCTGGTTAAAGAACAAATTTAGCCTGGTTAACAAACTAACCCAAATCTGGTCAGAAATAAATTTAATTTGAAGTTGGCCATTTCAAAGTATTTTGTCTATCAACCGTCAGTAGGTTCCTGTTCTTCATATTGCAGATGTTCATCATTTTCATTTTGTCTTCAGTAATTCGAATGTCGTGTTTATTGAACTTAATGCCAATTAAGTTCTCTTTTTTCGTAATTTTTGTTTCATTTCCGGCCATTTTTTTCCCAAAAAACATCACTGGTACTTCAATGTTGAAAAATGAAATTGATACATTCAATGTATAATAATCATTCATTTTTTTTCCATTAATATATTTCTTATGTTCCAGGAAGACATACAAGGGGGAAAGAAATTATCTGGAATCTGAAGTAATTGTTAAATATTTTGTCTTGTTCATGTATAATATATTTAATTACCTTCCTACCAACCATTTCCTTTGACATACAGTGTAAAAGATTTATAATTTAAATATATTTTTTTTCATCGATTTTTTTGCTTGTTTCAATGAAGGACAAAGACACAGACAAATCTTGTTATTTTAAATTTAATACTTAAATCGTGTTAGCAAAATGTTACTCATCATAAAGAAAGTGTCTTTTTGAAGCCGTTCTTGGAATACTAACCATAACTGACAGATGACGTCAGATTCAGTGCCCACTGGTGCCTTGTGGAGTTATGACTCATTTTAAATGTAGCGATGGCACGTGCTGCTTGATTTGATCCATGCTCTTTATTATATATATGCGCATGTGTGCAAAGATATTTTAAAATTTAGTTTAATCCTAGTTAATTTCTTACTTTTTATTTTAATTCAGCTTGTATCAAAGGTATTCTAAAGCGTTCTCTTATTTCATGATTCCATTCCACTTTTTCTGTTTAATTAAATCCACTATTTAAAAATACTGCATCAATGCTTCCACGTGCCAAGTGAAGGGATTGAATCACTAATGTAAACATATTTTTCTAAAGGATTCCTGCGTTTCTCTTGTCAAGGTCAACACGTATGAGAATTCCTGTACAAGCTAACTCAAAAATCACTTAGAATCAATCTGGTGAAATTTGATAAAGTCATATCACTGACTCTCCAACCCACCCGAGTTCACAAAGATGAATGATCGGACCGCCACAACAACAACACTGGTGGGAATTGTGGTTTAGTTCTAAAGGCCATCACCGGCTACGGTACAACACTCCCCGTAAAAAGTGCGCCCCGTCATCGATGGGAGGAGTCAGACCCCCACCTATTTGTGTACTCACCAAAGTGGCGAGATGGAATTTTTTAGAACGTTTATTACATAACCTCCTAATTGTTTGTATAATTTTACACCCATTCACGAAAATTTTACATATTCCCACTTAATTACGTTTCAAATAAATAAGAAATTATTCATTGAATCGAATGTGTTGTTTAAATGTATTAAATACTTTGAGTACAATGAGATAAAGATATGAGGAAAATATAATGATGTCCTATTTTTAAATATAATACATTTATATTTCTTTTGATTATATTTAAGTTGCATTCTGAAACCCACATTTCAAAGATTTGGAATAAACTTTTGCTATTGTTTGTAAAATTATATTAATCAACGTTAATTCAAAAATATATAATATCGTCTGCATAAGCTTTAATCAAAGTACTCTAATCTGAGCAGAGCTTATTTAATATTTTGTTGGCTAATAATAACAAAAGATCTAAGCTGACATTAAAATCTATAAAACCAATATTTCATTTCCACACAGTTCCACCAGATAATTGAACTTTTTTGCGTGAAAGTGAATTGTCTATTAATAGAACAATTCTTTCCACCAGATAATTCAACTTTTTTGCGTGAAAGTGAATTGTCTATTAATAGAACAATTCTTTTATGTGTCTCGTATTTTATACATTGTATTTATTTCATTTGATAGTAACTGTTTATATAGTTGTAAGCTCTTGCCTTGTTCAATGAGCCATAGAGATAATTTCGTTTGTTTTTGCATCAATAATTACTTTTGCTATTTTTATCATCATAAAAAAAGCACAATTATCCTTAATCTTTTCCCGGGTGACTCAAAAACGGAGCCATCTGCCTTTCACTAGTTTTATCTGTCAATAATTATTTACAATTCATAGAGTGGTAATAAATTATCATTATCACGTTATCAAATTTTGATATTTATCTATAAGAATCAAAATAAACAAATAAATGAGCGAGTGATAAAATTGGCTTAAAATTAATTTTTCCAACACACGAATGGTTTTATAATGTGATTGTTGCAGTAATTTTGCAGCTTCAGTCTCGTATATAGGATCATAAGCGTCTATGTCCAAAAATTCAGTTAAAAATATTTCTCATAATTATTTAAACGATTGCAGTCAAAATTAATTTTGCCTACATTTTAATTTTATATATATATATACCAAGATAGCTAGTTCGTTGGATTCACACCCCGTGGGTTGTGAGTTCGACTCCGCCACTCGAAGACTCTCATTGTACACGGTGGCCGGCGTACATATAAATTTATCAAGGCCACAAAGTCTTCCATGTCGGGACAATGCTACTAGGTGTGTTAGTTCAGAGGTGATTCAGGTCTAAATTACGATCTGTCAATGAAAGGCGTGAATAAAAATCTGCTCCGTAAGAAAAGGTTGTGGCACCTGAATATCTAAGTCATACTCTTGGCACTAGATGACGCTACTGAAACAACATACGCTCTCACTCGGCTTAACATCACTGATTTAGTCAACGAAATTATCTATGACTAGAGCCATAAGAAACAACATCGAATGTTTTAAAAGAAATGTTCGTCAAGTAGAACAAACCAGTATAGTTTTTTTTTTTTATTTAGGATTTTCAATTAAAACAAGTGGTGTTCTCAGGCGAAAACTTCACCGTATTATGATTAGAGTAAAAATTGGAGTCTCAATTACCAGGAATGTTCACACTAGGGTTTGAACTAAAGTGGTGTTGGAAGTTTATTGCTGACCGATTTTTAATCTAATGTTTCTCGATCATTTATTGTATCTCGTATGGACGAGGATAGAAATTTTGAGAAGAACCCGAACCTTATATCCACTTTTTGCGCAAGAAATGTGTTAAAATACCGTGTTCAGGTTATAAAACTAGTTTCAAATATTAGGTTCCATTAACCAGAGTACCAACCATTAACCAGAGTTTTATTGAAAGGTGAACTTTTCTCGATGAGGCTGCTTAGGAGTCTAAAATATTTATCTTTAAAACTTCATAACTAAGTCAGTTTCAATTGCAATTGTTGGACTCTTGTTTAAAATTCTAATGTGTCAAGGATATTTTACTAAAAGTAACTAATAAAAAAAGGCACGAATATAAAATTTAAATTCCGTAGTTTGGTTACTTGTAAATTTAATAATTTAAAGAGCAATTATTTAGGTAATTTAAAAACATTTCCTTCTGGGGAAGTTATTATCTTCCTATCTTTAACTATTTACAAATTAGCTATTTAATTATGATTCGAGTTCTGAAAAATTCCCTATTCTTAAATAGAGTTCCAGTGTTATTATATTTTTATATTAAATGCATAAATTGTTTAAATCAATTTTCAAAGTTTCTATCACTTAGATAATATTAATTAAAACAATGGAATACTGTTTTCGAATACATAAATAATTTTTTGATTAATCATTTATTATCATGTCAGAACCTGATGTTGGTTTCGTTAGAGGTTTATGAATAGTTGAAGGCAACGAATAATTGAAACGAAATCGCGTAAGCAATGAATAAAAAATAAAGGGCAATATTCATCATCATATTTTAATCGCATGTATTTTTTACCTCCTTTTAATAGTATTGCATTATTATTATTATGTATGTTTCTTTGACAGTAGATGAGATTTTAAAACCTGCTTTTACCAGTATTGACCTGCTTTTACCAGTATTGCTTTTTCAAGCTGATTAAATTATTTAATGACTTATATTAAACCAGACAAATAATGACTTAAACTATAATAATGTTCTCAAATTATAACTTGAAATTTGCGATCGTAGATTTCATTTTAAATTTGTTTTATTTTTTAACTTACCCACCCAGTGGATCAGCATTTTTATTGGATATCTTTATTTAACCACGACGCGATTAAGGGAGAAAATGTATGATATGAATAATCAAGATAATCTATTTTACACAACAGTATTGAATGAACTCCAAAAATAATTTTTATAGAAAAGCCATAACAATTTTTTTATAGCAGTGCAAATGATATTAAATATGGAAGCAATACGTAAAGTTATTATTTAATTATTGAAAGTCAACGTACCTTAAATGCCAAAAAAAAAGAGAACAATGATAAATGATAGATAACTTTTAGAGTTTTATTTATTTACTAGCTGCCTTAGGCGACCAGTCGGTTCGCCAATATTAATGCTTGCTAATATTTTATGTAGCTGTGTCTCATAACAGGTTTTTCACCAAAATATTTTTAAACCAAACAAATTTTGATAATCATATAATTCATTTATAGTATTATTTATTATTATTTTCTTCAGATGATCTGTTCACTGTACTACTCATCTTTCTCTTTCTATCCGAGCATTGATTGTCCCGGAATTGATATTTTACTTAAATGGTGAAGAGAAAGGTCTAAAATTCTATTTTTATAGAATAATGAGATTCAAATTTTTATAAATGTAAACACACTAAACAAATAAAGACATAATTGGTTTTCAAGAGATGCAAAAGCTTAAAAACAGCTTAGAAAATGAATCGCACAGACGAAATAATGGTGATACACACACACCCTTCTATTCTTTTTTTTCTTCACTACTTTTCTTTCTACAAACCCTTTTTTTCCCTTTGTTATTCTTTTTTTTCTCCCCTGCCCAGACTATTTTGAGCAGGCATAGAATAAATATCCATACAGACTAATAATAAAAGCAACCATTTTCTTTCTTTTTTAAACATCCCGTTATCTACAAATGAAAACCAACTGACTTCGCGCATTTCTTTCTAAACAAATCATAATTCATTATTTCCTGCTATCCTGTTCATTTGGTGTGGGGGAAGGAAACGCAGATTTTTGGCGGGAAAATAAGAAAAGTGTCGTTTTAACTATTTTCCTCGCAGTTTTTTTCATTTTTTCTCTCCATAAGAACCATCCTCGTGTCTTAACGAAAATATTTTTAAAAAATTAGCCGAATTGGTAGAGCCGTTCTCTAGTTTTGCGCTTAGCAACGCATTTCGAGTTGCATTTTTATTAATATAGATTTTATCCTTTTTCTCTTTAATTAGTGGACGTTTTTATTGAACAACCCCCAGAAATCTGTTATTATTAATAAAACGGACGGAATGAAAAAAATATCGAATGATAAGCAAACCTAGAGCTGCCACGGTGCTGATAAAGGTCATGGTGACACTGAGGTTGACATCACCGTCGAAGAGCAGAGTCCAGAAGTTGCTCATGGATCCACCTGGAGAGCACCCTAGAGTGAATAGTCCAAGCCTCAGACTGTTGTCGTCGAACAGCAGATGACTGATACCAAAGGAGGCCTACACAGAAGGAAAAGACAATGATTAACAGATGAAGATGCTCAAAATTGAGTAAAAAAATACTCTTCTGGACATAATATTGATGTAATAACTGCAACCACGGAGACATGTATCATTTTGTGACAACACGTAATAATCACAAATAAAAACTTGAGAACAGATATAGCTATCTAAAACGAATGTTTTGAATCAACACTTTTTTATGAACCAGATTTAAGTCAGATTTTAATAAGTTTGTACCAATGAAGTTTTAACCTAATGATGGTGTCAAATACATGATGTGATATGATATGAGAAGAGAAAAAAATAATAATATAAATATGAATAGACTTTAATAGTCTTTCGTGGATATAAAAAAAATAATTGCTTTCTCCTATGCATAATTGCTCATGTTATAAATAATATTGTTATGTGAAAACGTTTGGAAAGGCAGAAAGAGTAATTTTCTAAAAAAAAAAACTTGAAAATTACTGATTTAATTCAAAATTTTGATGTTACTCCGTCAAAATTCTGAAACTCTTACAATCAACCATGCATTCCTTTTTTCATTAATGTATTATGTATAGTGTTGCGTTATTTTGTTTACAGTATATATAAATATTTTTTCTTATTCTTAATAAATCTTTCCACTCATATCCATTCAACTGACAGGGAATCTTAAAGATTACAAATTCGAAGTTATTCTGCGACGAATAAAAGAAGTCCACAATGCTGCAACTATGAAGTCTAGAACCCTTTTAATATTGTGTATGATAGATAGATACTTTCAATGAGAGGAAGTGTTTAGGACCTAAGTAACAACCTGGGAGCCTCTAAAATTAATATCTCCCGATATTTCGCCAGCTTTTGCCCCTTATAATTTAATCATTACTGAAACAGCTATACTCTATGTGTATCCTATAAAAAATCAGTATGAATAAAAACATCATTAGCTCCTACATATCCTGAACCTAACCAAACTCTTAAGGTAAAATATCTTTTAAGTATCAAGCATTCCACGTCTAACTTCACATAACATTCTAATTTTTCAAAAAAAAGGGGGGAAGCGCGAACGCACCCCCCACTCCCAAAAATTATGCGCCCCAACCAACCACTATTTATGGAAGTGGCGATCTTCAGCTGACCCAAGTGCAATGGTCAGCCGTCGATCGGGAAAATCCCCTTCCTGATCAGGATATCTCCGACGCCAAGTAAGTATGATTTTATTCGCAACTCATCGATTTATATATAAATGTATATCATATTAATAGTGGTAAAATGTAATCATTTTATTTAGACGAATGACTATGTTTCCGGAAAGAAGTTTTTTCTTCTTTGCATTGATTAACAAGTGTTGGATCATAGAACTCACAACAGTTGGGTAATTTACGAATACGAGAAATCTGGTTTGGTTGTGATTATCTTAACCATTAAACTGTCGATTGACTTTCAAAAGACTATGTTCTGAAACATTATCACAAACACGGCTTCCTATTCTGAAATTTGGAAAGACAATTAAACATAATTAAGCATAGGGCAGACTTCTAGACCACTTTTTTATGATCCAACTAAAAACAGATATTTGTATTTTTATTTTACTTTTGGATATGACATTTGAACAACATTTATTCAACTTTAACTTTTACTCCTTACAAATAATAAGATAAGATAGGTGAATATATGTTATGTGGCAACAAAAGTATTACACAATTAAAGAACTTGTTAGCATTTGCTTTAAATAAAAAATAGAAATTTCTTGAGGAAAAATGAGCCTTTCAGAATGAAAAAAACAAAGACACTAAGTACGATTAACAGTAAAATAGGAAACAAATTTAAAGAAAAACAAAATATACATGATAGCCATAAAATAACTTTACATTTTGTCGGTATCTGCAATTAAAACTGATTAATGAAATGAAACCACATTTCATATTCACACAATTAGTACTAAAAGTTGCCAATAGGAGAAATATTGGCGCTGCTGTTACGGACGAAAAAAGAAACTGACATATCGATATGGATTATGTAGAAATCAATGCACGTGACAGCAGAGCAATGTATTTCTTATAAAAGGGGAGAAGCAAACGATTTGTTAACAAATCAAACTGCAAAGAAACCGCGGATATAAATAATTATTGCTGCCATCTTTATTACTCAGTAATTTATCTGATAGTTAAGATTGTATCCTGGATGAAGGAACAGGTTGTCTTTTATGTGGTTCATTGGTTAACATCAACAACAAAAGTCCTGGTTACATCATAGTGTAGCAGGTCTATAGAACTATACGTAACATTTCTTTAGAGTGAGACGTGATCACACTCTCCCTAGTACATGAGACAAGTTCGCTTGTACTGGAAAAAAATATGAATATCAATAGTAAGACCGCGTGGTGTTTATATGATTTGCAGCAGGCTCCGTCCAAGAAAACTTTGTGGTTAGTTTAATTCTTAACAGAGTACCTAGCTTTATGGAGGGTGTGCAAAAATTACCCCTCTACAAGAATATACACCATCCTGAGGAAGTCCTTTGTTGAAGTAAATAGAGAAAAAAAACGCTGGAAACTTTTACTAAAATCAAACACGAAGAGCCCGATCAGATGTATAGACAAGTTCAGAGCCCAACGAAGCCTGCTTTTAACATCTAAGAAAACTTCCCTATATGTAGAGTTGAGTTTAAGAAATTATTGAAGCCCTCAAAGAAATTCGCACCCTCATAAAAAAAATTCCCTGGTATCCTGAATCTAAAGAAAACTGACCACAAAGAAGAAAGAAAAATAATTCTGATTAATGCACTTCTAGCCTAGTATCCCAACTCCAACCCAGCCCAGTTATCTAGCTCTCTGATTGATCAATAAAAAACAATACTTTATTTGGACACTCCTCATATTCTTGAAATCTGGTCGAATGATGACGATTCTCCAATTCTCACGCTCTCATGCATTGAAGATTCCTGATTGGCTTGTACAGCTCTCTCTTTCTCCTACGCCCATGTTTTTGGATGGTTTGACCGTTTTCACTCCACTCATTTCTGCTCACAGCTCAGGGCAGTTAAGCTGGAAGGAACTTATGTTTTCAGGACCACGGAGATAGCCTTGCTACTGAAGGCTGATACTCCGGTGGAACATCTCAGTAGAGATATGTTAGCAGTTAGTTCTTGACAACCTAATGTGTTCTTAACTATTGTTCGTTATTAAATGTTGTAGTGGGCTTAATATGGGCTCTCATGTTTCACTAGTAAGACTGTTCTATACTAGACAGTGTAATGCCTAGGCTGCTCTTAATTAAACTGCATGTCTTGAAATAGAACTCATGACGGGTTATTATGAACAAAGACACTGAAAGTTTATGCGCAGTAATGATGAATGCCATACACCATATGTAATAGCTTGCACACTGGTAAATACAAAATATTTAAAATGTTGCACGGCATCCAAGGAACATTAATATTGAATAAAAGATTGTTTTCTGCGATTTTCATGAATTCATTCAGAGCGCTAATATTTCCCCTATCACCAAATTTAGTACTAACTTTTTTCTTTGGAATTCATCTTTTCTTGCCGTTGTCTGCTCTGTAAATAAAATGCGCTTTTTATTTCAAAACTGCTGCTATCAAACAGGAAAATTTATTTTATGGACACTCTGTAATTGCTTTCAGATTAATTCATAGTAAAAATCGGCTTTATAAACATTTTATCTCGATTTTTAGATAATAACTTTGTCTTAACTGCTATTCTTGTTTTTTAAAAAAATTGCCTTGTCTCAAATGCGCATCTTCAAAGGTTTAAATACTGATAGAGCTGTACATTGATGATCCTTGATTCATCTATCGTTTCCGGCTTTTTTTCGGTGCTTTTACAGTTTGCCATGTCACGAATGGTCCTGTCAGTCTCCGAAGATGTTCTTCATTCGAGTCATCAAGATTTTTATTATTCCGTAGACGTTCTTTTTCACGACAGGTCGATTTTTATTATTGGCAGGTAAATTTATAATTCCGACTACGAATTCCTTTCTTTTCATAAATCCAAAGTTTATCTTTGCCACATTGTTTATATACTTGAATTAAAATTTCTTTTTTTTTCAAGAAATATATTTCAAGTGTTCTATTGAAAACTATATCTAAATTTCTTTTCTTTTTTTCCCACTTTCTTTATGGGTTGTAAATTATCCCTTCGAAATTCTATTTTTTCTTTCCGCAGAAGTAGTTATAATTGCATTTTTATGGCTTCAAAATCAAAATTTTCTATCCCCCTTTCTGCTTGGTAAGATTATAATATGAAAATAACATCGATAATTAACATCATATATTCCAGTTCAAATACTCATTGCAAAAGACCCATAGAAAATGAGCCGATGGTTTGCCTGTATAGTGGCTTTATATTCTTTATTCCAGTTACTAATTCTATTGCACGAACTGGAAAATAAAATAATTGTAAAACCTTGTAAATGCTGAAGGTTTTTCTCAAATATATTGATTTCATCATTTTCTCCAAGGTACATATGAAACATATTATATATTTTCTCTAAGGTATATATGAAAATTGACATTTAGCATTGAACAAAATAACTCCATATTCAAAATCATAAACAAGATTTAAATGATGAACAACAACAACAACAGATTTCTAATAAGAACTAAAGAATATCAGAGGAAATGTTTTAAGGTACAGCATTTTAACCGACAAGTTAAAGGCAAACATACTAAAACAAAAACTTCATTATTATTATTTTTTAATATTTTATTTCTGAACAAGAAAGTATGAGATCTCGATTTAAAGATACAATTGATGAAAATAGACTTCGAAAATCAACAGATTATTAACCCAAAGGCAAAGATTTATTCCTTTGGTTGTCATTTAGCCTGAAATTCATAACTTATTTCTATTCAAATTTGTGCTAAGTTTTAATTTAATACGAGTCTAACTTAAATTTTCGAAAAGACAAAATTTGGATATATTATTAGTACCTAACTTGTCAGTCACAATGTATGTGTTTGCGGCCTTGCAATCTTAAAAGTGAGTAAAAAAAATTAATAAATATTTTGTAACGTAATTTTTAAAGTCTTAATTTTATTAATTACTTTTTTAAACTATAATATTCTCCAAATATCAAAATTTTAAGTTTCAGAAATGCATCTAGAGATCAATGGAATAAAAGTTCCTTCAATTTTCTCCCAAAATGAAGAGTCGATACCTAAGCATATGCAAATGGAAGACATCGTTATTCGAAGTTTTTCAAACCAAAAAGAAGAAAAGAATTGATAGGTCTGTATTATACAAACTTTTTCTAGTGAGGTTTAAAAATACTCTCTGATATATGATATTGTTTTCATCCTTGAAAATAATCATCTTAACTAGCAATTATTTTCAAACTAAAAGAAATTAGTCTCTTGCCAAATACACTATTACTGATATTCACTTCCGAAAATTTTGAATTTATTCATACCGAATTCATGATATTGTACTAGCGGGCGAGAACCGCGCAAGGGCACCCAAAGAGAAGGCGTTGGCGATGACTGTCGAAGAGCTTGGCGCCAACCGGATTGTTTTGGCGAAAGGAATATGATATTTTCCGAAGCATCGCTCGCTCGGTTATATAAGGGACGGGTTGCCGCAATCTGGCAGAATTCCTCTAGAAGGAGTAGCGACTCATTGACTAGCGGATTAATCTTCCCGCTTGGGCTGTGTTTACGTTTGCTGTTAACGTTATATAAATGAGCTCGCTGTGATTCACTGTTTGCTGTACTACACGATATCTGTTTTGCAGTCTGTTTTTATTGTGCCTAAGGCTTGCATTTACGCTGTAAGTGACTGTAGATTGCTGGATTGTGTTTATCTGAAATTTTATTTTATCAAATCATTCTGTAAATACCAGTAAATAGCTATAAATAAATTTGTTTGTTCTGTCCTCAAGTAAAGTCCATTCAATCCGAACCCGCTACGATAAAAACGTAACAATATTCTTCATAGTAGTAAAAATAATGACAGAGCAGAAATGTCAAGCAAAGAAAGACTGATCATGTGAATCGCTCTCTTTGTAATTTTTAATATTATGCTTTAATAAACTTATATTTCTGTACAAGAATTGGAAGTTTCATTTTTTTTCCCGGCTCGCATAAAAACTGAAGTTGTGCTAATCTTTGTTTTAGGTTAAAATAAAAATACATCTTGATTCAGAAGACAAATTTTGTAAAAAAATATTTCAAAACTCCATTTGACATGTTATTACATTACCAATATAATCTTGAAATTAAATTAAATAAATATGAAGCAAAACAGTTGAAAGGATTTACTAAAATTAAGAAATATCACGATGGATGAGTAAATAGGGGTTTTATTATTATTTTATTTTTTACCTAAGGATTTAAGCACGGCTATTACGGACTTTATTCCTTTAATTAATTCATGTTGGTTAAAGTGAAGATGTGCTTCCCCCCCGAGTTTGTCGCCAATGTGACAACCCAACGGAATGCTCTTCTAGGAACCCTAATGCTGTTCTGTTTATTACTTTTAACAATGGTTGAGTTGAGCATAAACCACGACTATTTAACAAAAAATATTAAATTGAAAATAGCAATAAAAGAATTTAATTTTTTTCTTTATTACCACTGAAAGTTTTTTTACAACCAATAAGACGCTGCATTTTTTTTAATGTGAATACAAATAGAAATTCTTTATTCTTTTGCAATTTTTAAGAGTCAATATGGACTTTAAAAAATCATATGAGATCGTATTTTGAGAAATCGTCTGCAGTTTTACTTTAAAAGTCAGATACAAGGGAATTCTTCGCAGTTCTGGTAATCCATTTTCTGCTCTAACGGTTCGTTTCCTTGATAATTTGTTATGTCGGTAATTGTGTGAAAGTGGATGTCGGATAAACGGAATGGAAGACAGTATTTCGAATCTGCAAAACGGATGAAGGGTGAGTGGAATATATATTTTTTTTACTAGTTGAAGAATTTATGAAAGGATGCTTGTTTGAAATTTTGTATGGAGAATGGTTTGATTGCTTCTTCCTCAGCCCTTTTCTTTTGATTATGTATTGATTGTTATCCACTTATTCCTTATGTTCAATGTGCTAGCGAAGCTATTAGATTCCCGCTGCAGCTGCTAGCAAAGCCGTATGATATTTTTTAAGTTTAAAAAATTCTGCCCGGTGCCTTATACAAATGCCGAAGGCATCGTATGTTCTAATTTTTGCTCTGAACTCAATAGACCGGCTGGGTCTGTCTGAGTAAAAATACTTATTAGTAAAAATTCATAATTATATTGCGTAAAGTAGAAACCATCATCGTTTTCACGATTGTTGCTCTGTCTTTACTGCTGAGTTGGTAGCAATTTTGTGCGCTCAACAGAAAATATCACCTTCAACTCAGCGTAACTTTATTATATACACCGATAGCATGAGTGCTTTGCAGACACTTTCACTCTATCACAGTCGGATGCATCCGATTGCGATTAAAATTTTATTTACATTACAGCTTTTAAAAAACGATGGGTTTCAAATAAAATTCTGTTGGGTTCCAAGTCATGTCGGCATCCTTGGAAATGAGAATGCAGACTTGACTGCAAAATCTGCATCGACCCTTTTAAACATAGGGATTCCCTTCTGCAATGTTAAAAGGTCCATTGTTCATCGCATCTCTCCTAACTGTCAAAAGTCAGGATTTGCAGGTCGGAAAAAAACTGCTTTTCCATTGGAATTGATATTGTTTTATGAACTGTTCATCCTATATGTGAGATGGATGTTAAGTTGACTCGTCCCCGTATAGGTCATGCACGCTTTACCCATAAACATCTAATATTTGGAGAAAATGCGCCTATTTGCAACAGCTGCCAAGTTCCTTTCACTGTTCATCATGTTTTAATTGAATGTCCAGTTTTTAATTCTTATCGTTCTTGTTTTTTTAACATGACTTCTTTCACATTACGAGACCAGGTGGGTGAAAAATGCCACCCAAATATTTTTAAATTCTTAAGGGCTATAGGGTTTTTTACTTGTATATGAAAATTTTTCTTATTATGTATACTTAACTTTCATTTTAAGTTCATATACATCAACATCATTGTTTCAAACTGTTATGGTACAGGGTTTTAAATTTTTTTTCTCTAATCATTATTTCCATTAAACTAATGTGATTTAATCTCATCACTCATGTCTTAATTTACCAAAGGATTATATTTTCTATCTTTTATAATTTTACCATTTGCTTGGCGCAGTATAGCCAAATATGGATCTTGTGCCAATAAACCCCACACAACCAACCAACCATAACTACACCACAGAAGTGTTTATTTATTATGTCTGCTGTCTGTATGTCTTTATTGGCGACTTGGCATCCTTGGCGCGGAAAGGGGCACAATAAACTTCAATTTTACCATCATGTTTATAATAATTTAAATAATTTTTAATTTACTCTTTCAGTTATTTTTTTTTTCCTTTTTTTTAGAAGGAAAGGGAATTTGTGATCTAGATCATAAATTCAATGTAGTTTGAGAAGGTTAAAAAATGTTAATTTAATTGGCTATCGGGAGTTCTTCAATGACAACTTTCTTATGCTTCAGTATTTAGATTGAAATTTGAGGCGCTTACGAAAAAGATAACAATAATCGTATATCATATCACTGTTGATGACTGGCTGAAGTAAACATTAAATGCGAGAAAATAAAAATATACTTATTTTTACTGACAAATGCTAACACGTAGTTAAACGAATGCATTTTTTAAAATATACATACATTAATTTTAATATAAAGAATACTTTAATTATCATAATACACAAAATCCTTTTTCAATTGCAATTTTATTTGTTAAAATGAGAATATAAGTAATGCAGATTATTTCTTTAAATATTATTGAAAACCAATTTTTTTCCACCAAATAGCATTTATGTTAATTTATCGTTTGGTGATCATTTATTTTCAGATAATATTTTTGGATAATGGCAACAATGACCTTAAGGGAAATTTGTGTTATTGTTTACTGTTGGTCACCTGATGTTGATGTATTTGATGAGGCTTCCAGTTGTTGACAATATTTAGCCTTATATAAACGTAACCTTAAGTTATTACTACGTTTGAAAGAATGACGGATATTTAATCAAAAACTATGATCACAATTCGTAGGAAATAAAATGATTTAAATATTCATAATGTTTTCTTTCACTAGTAATGGTAACGCTAAAGTCTAGATAATAGTTAGATAATAATAATAAATTTCTGCCAAATTTTGGGGTAAAATCTGTTTAGAGGAGATCTATCAATCCAATTGCTCAAATATAAGTTTACATGATAGTTACAAAATTAACAGGTCTAGACAAATAAAATTAGGTACACAGGTTTAACATCTATATCGTAGACACTCATCAAAGTTTGAACTTATCCAACTGAGTATTGACTGTCAATATTTTTTGTTTAATCAATCTATCTATACTATCGGTATATACTTTCAAAACATCCCCCAGGGGCGCACTTTGAAATTGAGGATGAAGCCGGTGTGGTGGTTGGATCTCGCCACCCTTTGTGGGTACACTAATAGGGGGTTGTTGGACTCCTCCCTTCCGGGGGTGTTGTACCGTGGACAGTGACGGCCATTACGACTCAACCACAGTTCCCACCTATGTTGCTGTTGAGGTGGTCCAGTGATTCAGTTTTATGGTTAATCCGTGTGCCTTCGCGACAGTCGGAGAGTTAATCTATGACTATACTTTCAGAAATAAGTAACCTCAATAATTAAAAAATGCAATGATGTAAATATATCAAATTTAGTATTGAAATAAATTTGTGACTATAAGAGCAATTTTGTGTCGAATTTTTGTTTCAATGAATTGAGAAAAACTTGTGTAACACAAAAATTAAATTTTGTGGCTTGCATGCCTTGTATTGTTTTTAAAACATGCCTTGTATTAATCGCTGAAAAATTCGCCAAGGATGTGGCGACAAATTCAGTAAAAATGCTAAATTCTTGACAAAAAATAATATGTTTTATTTTATTTTTAAAAATGCGTTTAAAGATTTGGAAAAAAAATTTTAGTATAAAATTTTAGCGCATTACATTAAACATGTAAAGAATTGCATTTCTTTGACGTAACTATTGTATGATGTAAGATGTTCTCTGGCTTGACAAGTTTACTAAAAAGTATGAGAGAAAGTTTAGGAGAGACTACTCTCACTGATTATAATAAAGAAATTAATCATTTTATCATAAAATATCCACTAAAGCCTTTTTACTGCTTCATAATATTTGTGAATAAAATTTGGAAAAAAATGCACTAAATTGTTTACATTCCAACTACTTATAAATTATTTATGAAAATCCGCTTTCACTTATATAAATTACCAATTCATTTTTTAAAAAAAAAATGAAGAAAAAAAACTTGATGCGCTTTTCGCTTCTGTACTAAAAAACTTTTAAATCATTTTTAACCCTAATACATGTTAAAAGTTCTGTCAAAGAATATGATTTCTCTCAGCGAGACCCTTTTCACGGCCACCACAAATCATGCATAAATGATGAAGGTGGAGAAACGGAACGCGAAATAGT
>JAOUZG010040464.1:1028716-1038844 GCA_026289955.1 Argiope argentata | reverse complement strand
ACAGTTGTTTTTGCTGTTCTGGTTGCTTTCAATTTCATCAATATGGGCGTGCAGCTGGATATGGAAAGCATTAAACAGGTGTTAAAGAAACCTGTGGGACCAGCTATTGGTTTTGCTTGCCAGTTCTTATTCATGCCTTTGGTGAGTATGATTTATTTAAACAATAATAATATTAATTGATTTAAAGTTAATGTTCCACTAAAATTTATTTAAATGTTAGGCCTATCTCAACCATTAATAAAGATGAATCTGTGTATGTTTTGGCATTTAACAGACTAAATCACTTGCTCTAAAGTACAAAATTTGGCATTTATGTACTTTGGAAGGTAGAAACGGGTTATCAGAGAGATTTCCTGTGTAATTTTTATTAATTAAAAAAAAGCGAAATGAAGTGAAATTTTAGCGTTTCTTCCACTTTAACTTCAGAAAATATTACAGTACAAAATTGGTTATCTTAAAAACGAAACATTATATTTTCAATAGTAATAATTTGTATTGTTTTAAATATTGGTACAATTATTATTAAAGCCTGAAGCTTTTAATTTAATATTTGTGCAAATGTTATTAAAGTGTGCAGCTTTTCATTTAATATTCATCGAAATTTTTTTTATTCACTTTGAATATTTTTTTTATTAAACGTTTATCCGATTTTTTAATACAATGTAATAATAAATTACATTGTAGCCCTGTATTCCAAACAGTTTTCATTTTTCAACAAATCTCATGATCTACATTTTTTTTTTGAAATACACCGATGAGAGATTTTGTTTAATATTCGAATGAAAAAATTATTATAATACCTCTGAAATCAAAAGAAAGAAAAACCAGAAATTTGCGTTTTTAAAAGAAATATGATATCAAGGAACTGACCTCCATTAGAAAAATTCATGTGCACAATGAACGGTACATATGTTTTAAAATTAATGTAAATACATGTGGCAATTAAAGTGTTTATATTAGCAATAACTTAGATTCTCTAATTGATAGTTTCTGACTATTGGTCAATATAAATGTATTTCTATATAATTGATTTGTACATACAACATTTTATGTTACTATATCGTTTTGTTGTGATAATATTTAACAAACGTTATGGGCAAATGCTTGCAATCCGGGAAAAAATAGAATTGAACAAGGTTTCGAAAACCTCTCTCAACCACTCATGGTATTTGGGATGATCCTTCCAGCCAAGACCCAGATGCCACCAAATCGCTTTCTCGAGCTTCTTGAATGACCTTACAAAAGCCTTCGCCTTTCGGCAGGGTCAAAAAATATACCCTGATTGCCATTGGTGTTCATCAGGCATGGCTTTCCATTCCTCTCTTTTGGTTTGCTAATTTTTTTTTAAAAAGGCGAAGTCCTCCGGGACTTTCAACTGTTTTTAGACTTTTTAGACGTTTTCAGATTCATGGGAATTGTCTAGCCCTGCTAGATGATTCCAAGATTAGAAACAACACCTTCAAACATAATTTGAAGAATTTTCTGAATTTCAATGTTAAAATTACCTAATCTTTTTATATTAGAAACAGTTTGAGCATATATGCATTGCATTTCAAGAAATGAAACAGTCTTCATCGTAATCTAAAGATTTATTAAGCAAGACAAGCATATCAAAATGATAAAAAATATGTTAAAATTTATATAAAAAATCGTAGATTCATTTCATTAACTTCATAATACGTACTTTCCAGATTTTTTAATGAGAAATTTAAAACCATAGTAGAGAATTTATCAATATTATTTCTTTGACTTGGCATATCGAACGTATTTGTTTTATCGATCTAGCATATAAGTTTTAGCATTGAATCACTCATTGTTTAAGTCAATAAATATTCCTTAATAGCATGTTCTTTAAAATTTTTAAAATATCTTTCCCACGGAGAGAATAACAGAAAGAATAAATCACTTTTTGGATTGAAAGTAATATAAATTTATAATTCCAAATTAGTCACAAAAATGCACCTTTAATATTATTGGTTATCTTTTTTCTAAAATGTATGAAAAAAGAAATAACAATGATAAAAAACTCAGAAACTAACAATGATATAAAAAAATATCAATAAAAATTTTAATAGAATTTTTTTTGTTAAAATCTTTTATTATTACAATGATAATGAACTGATTAAAATATTAAGCAATTGCATGCAAAGAGTTACTTGATTTTGTTTAGTTCAGTTCAATCAGATTAATATCCTGTTTTAAAAAGCACTACGGCTTTTTTGGCTGCTGACCTTTTCATTTTGAACCGCTATCAGATGACGAAGAGGACACCTGAGCTGCCATCCTCTCTCTAACTTCCACATTACACCAGCCAAAGAACATTTGGAACTAGATTTGCTTACACGAATGGTTCTTCTATAAAATCGGGTCTCAAATTTGAAACTCTTCGATTCGAAGCCGAGACCTTAGCACCAGGCCATCGATGCCCCATTTTGTTTTGTAATACCTAATTAAACTTGTTTTATAACAAAACGCAGATCATGAGCAATTTTTAACTATTAAGAATAGTCTTAAATATTTAGCAGACATTCAAAAAGAAACAATGGCTGATATTTGTATCCGAAATTTTTATTTCGTAAAATAAAAATAAGTGCTAAATTAAAGAATTTTTTTTAATATGTAAGAAGGAAACAAACGAAGATAATAACGTACATCAAATCCAGAAAAGTCAATTTTTCTTCAAAATTTTCAAAAAATAAATTAAGTAATTCAAAACAAAAGTTCCGATGATACGGTATTTTATATAATGCATTTCTCAGATGCTGAATGCATCATTTTTTCCTTTCTGTGTTGTATAATTTTTCGTATCTATCTCAAACAAAGGAGAGTGGATGTTGCACATTGAAATCTAACTTTATCTTCTTCCTTACTGAAGGTAACAATGACCGTTTCTATCAGTTGCAGCATTCTTTGGTCTGGAGATAATAAATCACAACTATTTCGCGTTCCGTTTCTCCACCTTCATCATTTATGCATGATTTGTGGTGGCCGTGAAAAGGGTCTCGCTGAGAGAAATCATATTCTTTGACAGAACTTTTAACATGTATTAGGGTTAAAAATGATTTAAAAGATTTTAAGGTTAGAAACAAAGAGCGCTGCAAATTTTTCCATTTAAAAAGGAATTGGTAATTTATATAAGTCAAAGCAAAATTTCATAAATAATTTATAAGTAGTTGTAATGTAAACAATTTAGTGTTTTTTTTCTCCAAATTTTATTCACAAATATTATGAAGCAGCGAAAATATTTTAGTTGCGATATCGTGATACCACGTTTAATTTCTTTCTTATAATCAGTGAGATTTGTCTCTCCTAAACTTTCTCGTATACTTTTTAATAAACTTGTCAAGCCAGAGAACATCTTACATCCTACAATAGTTACGTCAAAGAAATGTAATTTCCCGAAATGTAATTCTTTAAATGCTTAATATAGTATGCTAAAATTTAATTCTTAAAGTATTTTTAAAATATTTAAACCCATTTTTAAAAAATAAAAAATGTAATTAATTTTTGGCGAGAATATAGCGTTTCTACTGATTCTGTCACTTTATCCTTGGCGAAATTTTCAACGACATGGCACCCCCAAAGTACCCCCAAATTTAATTTTTGTGTTTCACAAGTTTTTCTCAATATATTGAAACAAAAATTCGCCACAAAATTGCACTTATAGTCACAAATTTATTTCAATACTAAATTTGATATATTTACGTCATTGCATTTTTAACTATTGAGTTTACTTATTTCTGAAAGTATAGTCATAGATTAACTCTCCGACTGTCACGAAGGTACATGTATTAACCATAAAACTGAATCACTGGACCACCGTAACAGCAACACAGGCGTGAACTGTGGTTGAGTCGTAATGGCCATCACCGGCCACGTTACAACAATCCCCATAGGAAGTACGTCCCGTCATCGATAGGAGGAGTCCAACTCCCACCGATTAGTGTGCGTACCAAGGAGGCGAGATCCAACCACCATACCGGAAGCCTCTCATCCTCACTTACGAGATGTCCCCATAAGGGATTATCTGAAAGTATATGCCGACAGTATAGATAGATAGATGAAAGAAAAAATTTTGGCAGTTAACCCCCAGTTGGATAAGTTCACATTTTGGTGTGTGTCTACGATATAGATGTTAAACCAGTGTACCTAATTTTATTTGTCTAGAACTATTAATTTTGTAATTATCATGTTAACTTATATTCGAGCAATTGGATAGATGGATCTCCTCTGAATAGAATCTACACCAAAATTTGACAGAAATCTGAAAATTTGATACAAAAACTGTATGTCACATTTTAATCGTTTTGGGCAAATTGTTTTTGAAATATCTTTATTACCTGCAGACGGATGGACATTTTTTAAAAACATTGTTTTTTAAGTCTGGGAAAATCTAAAACATAGATATTCGTCGAACTTACCATTACTAGTGAATGAAAATATTATGAATATTTAAATAATTTAATTTCCTTCGAATTGTGGTCTTAGTGTCGATTAAATGTTCTGTCATTTTTTCAAAAATTTTAAATAGGTTACGTTTATATAAGGCTAAATATTATACAAACTAGAAGCTTCATCAGATGCATCAGCATTGTGTTACCAACAGTAAACAATGACAAAAATTTCCCTTAAGGTCATTGTTGCCATTATCCAAAATTATTATCTGAAAATAAATAATCAACAAACGATAAATCAACATAAATACTACTTGGTGGAAAAAAATTATTATTATTAAAGATAATAATTTATTATTATCTTAATAATTAAAAGAAATAATAAAAGAAATAATTAAAATTAATAATTAAAAGAAAAATTATTATTATTAAAGATAATAATTTATTATTATCTTAATAATTAAAAGAAATAATCTGCATTACTCATATTCTCATTTTAACAAATAAAATTGCAATTGAAAAAGGATTTTGTGTATTATGATAATTAAAGTATTATTCATATTAAAAATAATATATGTATATTTAAAAAAAAATGCATTCGTTTAACTACGTGTTAGCATTTGTCAGTAAAAATAAGTATGTTTTTGTTTTCTCGCATTTAATGTTTACTTCAGTCAGTCATCCACAGTGATATGATGTATGATTATTGTTATCTTTTTTGTAAGCGCTTCAAATGTCAATCTAAATACTGAACCATGAGAAAGATGCCATTGAAGACTTCACGATAGGCAATTAAATTGACATTTTTTAATTAATAAAAGATATAAAAATATTTCCTTCTCAAACTATATGGGATTTATGATCTAGATCACAAATTCCCTTTTACTCTTAAAAAACGAAAATAAAAAAGAGTAAATTAAAAATTATTTAAACTGTTATAAACATGATTTTGTTAAAGGAACTAAGTTAGTAATAGCCAAGCGTAAAGCCCTAAATAAAAATAAAATAATGGTAAAACCCCTATTTACTCATCAATAATGTGCTTTTTCTTAATTTTAGAAATATCGCCCAGCTATTTTGCTTCATATTTATCTAATTAAATCGCAAGTTTATATTGGTAATGTAATAAAATGTCAAATTTTTTTTACAAATCTTCTGAATCAAGAAGAATTTTTATTTTAACCTAAATCAAAGATGCCAACGCAAAGACTAAATAACACAACTTATAAATTTTTGGGAGCCACACAAAAAAAGAAGGAAACTTAAAATTTTTTTTACAGAAATTTAAGTTTATTAAGACACAATATTAAAAATTACGAAGAGAGCGATTCACACGCTCAGTCTTCCTTCGCATTTCTGCTCTGTCATCTTTTTTTTTTTTTACTGCTATGAACTATATAATGAATTCGACATGATTAACTTCAAAATTTTGAAAGGTGAATATCAGTAATAGTGTATCTGGCAAGAAACTGATTTCTTTTAGTTTGAAAATAATTACTAGTACAGGTATTTGTATAGTACAGGTCTATGAATTCCTTTCAATTTTCTTTTTAATAAGAAAAACTTCGACTAACGATGTCCTCGATTTGTATATGCTTACGTATAGATTCTTTATTTTGGGAGAAAATCGATGGAATTTTTATTCCATTGATTTCTAGGCGTATTTCTGAAGCTTGAAAAGTTGTGAATATTGTGTTTCAAAAATAATAATTAAGTAAAATGGAGTCTTTAAATATTAAGTTACATAATGTTTATTAATTTTTTTTACTCACTTTTAAGATTGCTGGACCGCAAACACATACGTTGTGACTACTAATGTATCCAAATTTTGTCTTTCCAAAAATTTAAGTTAGATTTTAATTAAATTAAAACTTAGCACAAATTTGAATAGGAAAAAGTTATGAATTTTAGGCTAAATGACAATCAAAGGAATAAATCTTTGCCTTCGTGTCAATAGCCTGTTGATTTTCGAAGTCTATTTTCATCAATTGTATCTTTAATCAATATTTCACACTTTCTTGTTCAAAAATAAAATATTTTTTAAAAAAATAAGAATGTTTTTGTTTTAAGAATTTTGCCTTCAACATATCGGGAAAATTGCTGTAACTTGAAATATTCACTGATACTCACTATTTCTTATTAGAAAACTTTTGTTATTCATCATTTAAATCTTTATGAATTTGAATATGGAGTTATTTTGTTCTATTTAAAATTCAATACTTTTAGAAATTAATTAAAGCAATAGATTTGAGAAAGACATTCAGCATTTACAAGATTTTACAATTATTTGTTTTTCCAGGTTCGTTTAATAGAATTAGGTCAATAATAATATGTGTTGGTAAACTGTAATATAACCTATGAAGAATATAAAACAAATATACAAGTAAACCATCGTTCCCTTTACAACGGGTCATACACACATCCTTGGCAATGAATAATTAACCTGGAATATATGATGTTCATTATCTTTGCCTTTTTCATATTATATTATAATCCCACCGAGCAAAAAGGGAATCGAGATTTTTGATAATTAAGTCATAAAATTGCTATTAAAACTACTTCTGCTGAAAGAAAAAATAGAATTCCAAAGAGATAATTTATGCAAACTTGAACATCGTATTTACAATTAATAAAGAAACTGAAAAAAAAAGAAATTTAGATACAATTTTCAATAGAACACTTGAAATATATTTTTGAAGAAAAAAAAAGAATTTTTTATTCAAGTATATAAACAATGTGGCAAAGATAAGCTGCAGATTTATGAAAAGAAAGGAATTCGTAGTCGGGATAATAAATTTATCTGGAAATAATAAAAATCGACCTGCAGTGAAAAAGAACATCTACGGAATAATAAAAATCGTGATGATGTCAACAATGCACATCTTCGGAGACCGACGGGATCGTTCGTGATATGGCAAACTGTAAAATCTTTGAAAGAAAGCCGGAACCGATAGATGAATCAAGGACCCTCAATGTGCAGCTCTATCAGTATATTGAAACCTTTGAAGATGCGCATTTGAGAAAAGGTATTTTTATAATTTTTTTAAAGCAAGAATAGAGTTAAGACAACGTTATTATTTAAAACTCGCATGATACTGTTTATAAGGCCCATCTTTTACTATGAATTATTTTGAAAGCAATTGCAGAGTGTCCATGAAATAAATTTCCCTGTTTAGTAGCAGTATTATATAAAAGAATGCAGGGAATAAAAGCACATTTTATATGCAGAACAGTAAACTTCATGAAAAGAGAAATTCCGCAGAAAAAATCGTACCACAATAGGCGATAGGGGAAATATTGGCTCTATGAATGAATTCGTGAAACTCGAAAAAATAATCTTCAATATTAATGATATTAATGGCCCTTGGACACTAGTGCAACATTTGCAATATTTTGTCTTTTCCTGTGTACAGTATATTGCAAACGGTGTATTGCATTTATCATTGCTGCGTGTCAATGTCAATGTCGTTGCTCATAACAGAACGTCTCATGTTCTGTTTCAAGACATGCAGGTTTGATTAAGAGCGGTCAAGGTATTACTCAATGTAGAAAAGTTTTACTAGTGAAGCATGAGAGCCCATATTAAGCCCACTACAACATTTAATAACGAACAACAGATAAGAATATATCATGTTATCAAGAACCAACTACAAACAGATCTATACTGACATGTTTTAACGGAGCACCCGCCTTCAGTAGGAGGGCTATCTCCGTGGTCCTGAGGGCATAACTTCCTTGCATCTTAACTGCCCTTAGCTGTGATCAGAAATGAATGCAGTGAGGCATAAACTGGTAGAGGCGTCCATATGCATGGGCTGTACGGGGTAATCAGCCAATCAGGAGTGTTGTAATGCCTGAGAGCGTAGGAAGTGGTGAATCGTCATGCCTCGTCCAGATTTCAAAAAGTTGAGGAGTGTCCAAATAAAGTATTGTTTGCTTTTGATCAGTCAGAGAGCTAGATAACTGGGTTGGGCTGGAGTTGGGATACTAGGCTAGAAGTGCATTAATCAAAATTAGTCCCCTTTCTACTTTGTGGTCAGTTTTCTTCAGATTTTTGGATTGCATTCAGATTACCAAGAAATTTTTTTAGGAGGGTACGAATTTCTTTGAGGGCTTCAATAATTTCTTTAAACTTAGCTATATCTATTGGGATGGTTTCTTCAATGTTAAAAGCAAGCTTCATTGGGCTCTGAGCTTGTATATGCATCTGATCTCGCTCTTCACGTTTGATTTTAATAGAAATTTGCATTTTCTTCTATTAACTTCAGCAAAGGATCTTCTCAGGGTAGTGTATATTCTTCTAGAGGGGCAGTGTTTGCACCCCTCCCCCATGAAGCTAGATACCATATTAAGAATTCAATTAACCACATGTTCTTCTTGGATAAAGCCAGCTACTAATCATGTAAACACCACGCGGTTGAGTTTAGTAATTTTTTTCCAGTAGAAGCGAACTTGACTCGTACTAGGGACAGAGTTATCTCGACTCTCCCGAGAAATTTCGTGTGTAGTTCTCTAGGCCTGCTACACTATGATTTAGTCAGTGGCTTTTGTTGTTGATGTTAACCAATTAATCAAATAAAAGACAAGCTGTATTTTTAAGTCATTTAATTCAGGATACAGTCTTAACTATCAGATAAATTACTGAGTAATCAAGAAAGCATTAATAATTATTTATATGCGCCGTTTCTTTGCAATTTGATTTGTAACAAATCGTTGGCTTTTCTCTTTTTATAAGGAATACAATGCGCTGCTGTCACGTACAATGATTTCTACATAATCCATTTCGTTATGCCAGTTTCTCTTTTTTTTCTCTTATAACTTTTAGTGCGAAATGGTTGAATATGAATTGTGGTTTCATTTCATTAATTTGTTTTAAATGTAGATACCGACAAACATGGAAAGTTATTTTATGGCTGTCATGTATATTTTCTTTTTCTTTGAATTTGTTTCCTATTTTACTGTTAATCGTACTCAGTGTCTTTGTTTCTTTCCTTCTGAAAGGGCTCATTTTTCTGCCAAGAAATTTCTATTTTATTTTATTTAAGGCAAATACTAACAAGCTCTTTACCGGTGTAATAATGTTGTCGTCACGTACCCTGTATTCACCTATCCTATCTTAATGTTTACAGGAAGTTAAAGTTGAAATTGATTCAAGTGCTTTATCTGAAAGTAAAATAAAAATAAAAATTACAGTTTTCAACCGAATCATAAAAAAGTGGTACAGTATCCTGCCCTATTCTCTCTTATGTTTGATAGCCTTTCCAAATTCGAGAACAGGACGGAGTGTTTGTGATAATGCTTCAGCACTGGTCTACTGAGAGTCAATAGTTATATTATACTGATACAGTTTAATGGTTTAGATAATCGTTAAAAGAACACAGATTTCTCGTACTCATAAATTATTCAATTATCATGTGTTCTATAATCAAACACTTCTTAACCAATGCAAGGAAGAAAAAAAAACCTTCTTTCCGGAAACATAGTCATTTGTTTAAATAAAATGATTAAATTTTACCACTATTAATGTGATAGACTTTTATATATAAATCGGTGAGTTGAGAATTATATCATACTTACTTGGCGTCGGAGATATCCTGATCAGGAAGGGGATTCTCCCGATCAACGGCTGACCATTGTACTTGGGTCAGCTGAAGATCGCCACTTCCATAAATAGTGGTTGGTTGGGGCGCATAATTTTTGGTAGTGGGGATTGCGTTCGCGCTTCCCCCGTTTT
>JAOUZG010040464.1:987857-1008716 GCA_026289955.1 Argiope argentata | reverse complement strand
TACTAGCTTTTACCCGCCACTTTGTACGTGTGGACATTTTTATGTGTACATGTGAGAACTGACAGTCTAAAATGTTATCAAAACCGTATGCATCCATAAATTTTCAACGTCAATTGGAGTAAACCATAAGGCGTAAGTTTTTCGCGCCAGTTGGAGTAACGCAATGCGGATTAGAAAATTTTAATTTCAATTCATCTGTTTTATTTTTATTCAAAAACACTTCTGGAGAAATCGAAAGATTTATTACTTAACAATGTTTAATTTTAAATTTATCATACACTACGAAATTAAACAGAATCGTTTGAAATAACTGGTCGAAAACATGTAACGTCTAATCTCATGAGTGGCGGAAAAACTTCTTAAAAACTATGTAATTTAAACTATAAGGATACTTTTCCGTTTGCCGGGCGCAAAGGAACAATCGCTAGAGAAATTTGAGAAAATCTGGCGGAATTCTACATAATTTGCTAATGGAAATATACCACTATAAGCATATATGAAAAATATATAGCTAACACAGTACAATTTAATTACAAAAACACATAATGGAACAGCTTTAATATACATGTCATTTTAGCAATAAAATTAGTTTGTCTAAGTTTTAGCGAAATGGCCGAATGTGGCGTGAAAGGCAGCAATAGCATTTCCAATCATAAGGTTTCGATGATCGTTGCAGCAAATTAACGGAAACATAGAAAAAAATCAATAAATGCAGTAATATGGAATGCATTCAAAAAATTTAATCGAAAACAATGAAAGTAGGCAAAAGGAATACGTACAGCTGGAAAAAAAATCGAGAGAAATGAACAGGAAAGACCGAATTATATTAACACAAGAACAACGTAAGAAAAAACATGAATACATAAATACTTAATAGCTTCACTACTGATGCGTTTCTTAAGTATAAATTGGAAAGAATAAATACACTTACTGGGTTCAACTAATTTTTCTTATGAGCAGGAAACGATTTAAGAAATTTTATACAAAAACAGCTGAACTTTTCAGTAATGAAAATGTCTTTCTGCCTAGAAACCCACGAAAGAACAAATCAATCCCAAAGAATTCCATTGGAATGGTAAGATAATGTTAAAATAAAAAAAAAAAAACGGTTAAATAAAAACAAACGATTCTGAAAGCTCAGGTAAATGTTTTCAGATTTTTTCTTTATTTTCTGTTTTCATGAAATTCGCCAGCAGACGATTTTAAACAGTACAAAATAATTGCTCCTTTTAGAGAATAAATAATTTTTATTAAAATAATCCTTTTATTAGAATAAATAATTATTTTTATCATAAAGAATTCCATTAGAATAGTAAGATAGTGTTGAAATTAAAAAAAAATTAATTAAAAAAAACTATTCAAAAAGCTCGGACAGATATTTTCAGATTTTTTAAAAAAATTTTTGTTCTGACGAAAAAGGCTTTCTGTCGGGAAATCCTATTAATAGAGGAATACCGGAAATAATAAAATAAAAATAAACGATTCAAAAAGCTCAGGCATATGTTTTCAGATTTTTCTTTTATCTGTGGCGGAAAAGTTAGCTTTTAATTAATAAAAAATAAACCACTCAATTAACTGGAATAAAAATTAGCCTATGCTCTTCTGTAGACTATAATCTATCTATGTGCAAAATTTCATCCAATTTCCTTTAGTCGTTCTGGCGTGATTGAATCACATCATCCATCCAAACTTTCACATTTATAATAATAAGTATAGATTCTACGCAGGATGTTCTGAAATGTGGAAGCACACAATATCCCAAAACTTGCAGGAAGTCAAAAATATGGAGGGCGAATTGTTTGACGATTACAATACTGCCTGAATTCCTTGCGGCGTAGGGTTCTGCAACATGGAACATCCAACTTCGCTAGCTTCTAAAATCCTACTTGTCTAACCAAATTTAGGTGAAAAAAAATGCGTGACGATTTTCATGAATTTGGAAATTCGTAAAAAGTGAGGGGGAGGATTCAAGTCATTTTCTTTTATCTATATTTAATTTAAAGTCAGTTTTTGAAAAAGTTATATATTTTAATATAATCTAATTGTCAAAAGAAACTCAATACAATGAAGCTATATCTGTATATTTATTGAATCATAAAATGTTTTACGAGCAGAATGTAGTTTATCAGAATTTTTTCGACTCATGTCAAGCTTGCAATTCAACAATGCGAATAGAAATCGTTTGTGCTTCAAGCCGACGTTGACTGTCAATCGAAAGCGATCCCCCCCCCCCCCCTTTCTATGGCCTACTACATTAGCACTCCTCATTTGGGAATATTTTAGATTTTGGCAACCCTTCCTGTGCAGGAAGTCGTATTTCGGACGCGCCAAGACAGGTGCAGTTTCACACGATGAGCAGCTGCAAATATGTCTGATGGATTCGGATCGAAAACAAGTGGTTGAATGAATTAAAAAAAAAAACGCTTGTTTCACTAACTATATGCGAAAGGTTACTTTCGTGTAAAACTCGGGATAGATTGACACTCTCCATACACCATCCTAGTTTTCTTCATCTATGTTTATTTAACTAAATACAATACTCTATTTTTTATACTGTAAAAAGAAAAGATGTTAAAGAGATAAATGATACAAATGTAAACTAAAGCTTTTTTTAATTTCTCGTATAAAAAATGCAGAATACTTTCGAGTATCTGTCCCAATGTGGCGGAAAGGCAGGCCGGAGTTCTAAGAGCTTTGCCCACCAATGTCAGAAAACGAAGTTTTTATGCCAAAGGTATTAAATAAAACATATTTTTTTCACTTCTTATTGAGTACTAAGCTCCTCACGTCAGCAGCCAATGTGAATGCAGTTCAATGCAACCACCCACACCTTATCCTTCACACCATCAAAGGTAGTTGAGCTCCAGCCATGCCTCAATCAACATTCACCAGAACAGGAGGTAGTCGATCAAAGGCGGGTACTCCAAGAACCTTGCAAAAAAGAGTACTAAGCCCTCCATTAATTTTAATGTGAACGTAGCCACGGCCCGGTGTCATAGAAGCAGTTGTCAGCAACGTATCGAGGTTAAATAGAAGACTCTGTTCTGTTAGTTTATGTACTGCACACCTCAAGAGTTTAATCTGAGTAAACATAAATAAAAGGATGTGAACTGTTCACATTTGAAAACATATTCTGCAAGGCCCAACTTAAATGCTGGAATAATAATTTTAGTAAATATTTGCATCAAGCTTATTATTTGTGTTAACAGTGTATTATTGGCTTTAATATATTAACATATAAAAATAGGAAATGTTTGTACGATCAAAAAAAAAAAAAAGGTTTAATTGCTTTCTTGTATACAGGCATAGTATAGAGAAAGTAGTAGTGTAATCATCAAAAAATCCAAATTTTGAGATTTTTATGTTTCAGACCATCTTGTGTTTGAAAAACAGTTTTGGAAAATGTCTGCTACAAAAATAACTCAAAAAGACTGAATTAGACGGATGAAATTTGGTATTCAGTTTTTACACCAAATTCACATGTTACTACCGACTTTTGAAAACAATTTATTTAGAGAAAATCTAACTGTCCGGCTGTTCAAACCATAATAACTACAAAGCAAAGAGAGCTGGATGATAAAATTTGATACACATATTTTAACATATACAGTGAAGACATTTGACCAATTTTGAGCAAAATCCAACCAGTGGTTCACTGGTCTATACTTGAGAAGCATGCAAAGGTGATACCTCAAAAATGCAATGACTTAAATATATCAAATTCAGTCTGTGATTTTTGTACTATAATTGTAGTTAGTTCTCTTTAAAATTTTAGGAATGGGTTTAAAATACTAATTAGATTTTCAGATATTATCATTTCAGGAATTAATCGAGAAAAAAAATGCAAAGAATCGCAAGGTGGATTTAGTAAAACTGCTAAATTCATGCCAAAATGAAGCGTTTTGGAATTCTTGCACACCAGCGCCATGCAAATGGTTCCCCGAAATTCTTGAGCTTTTATCTACCATTTATTCAACAATAGCAATTATTATGATTAATAATATCTATCTATATATATACTGGCAAACGTCATATGCCACCTTGTGCATAAGAGTTAAGAGAAAACTAAATAAAGAAAAAACAAAAGAAAGCATTTTCCCCTTGATTTTAAAATACATCCGCATTCCTTTCTGCCTCTCTCTTCTCTGAGAAGAGAAACAAAAACTTGTAGAATGAAGATGTAAATTCTTTTGATTGGAAGCCAACTATACTTGAAAACTTATACTTCATTTTATTTTACAGACACAAGGCAGGCTTCATAAAATATTTTTACAACTATTTTGGATTTTAGAATCTCCTTAATTAGCATTGTTATTGTTAAATTATTCTTTTATTACATTACCAGCTAATTCATTATTACTTTCGTTAGTCATGAGCTAATATCATTAATGGGGTTCAATACAATCACAAAGGAATTCAAATTTTTATTACTTGACTTTTCAGAATCTCGACTGTCTTTTGTTTTTAAAATGAGCATTAGGAACAACTAACTTGCATTCCATTTTGTGCAATTCTAAATCCTAAACTCCCCCTCCCAAATGTTTCTCAAATATTTAATGTCAAATTATCATTTTCACACATTTTGTGGGGTTTAAGAATGACATTGTTATCAATATAAAATATCTGTAATCATACATTATTTTATTTATTTATTGTCCCTCTATCTAGTGCAATTATTTGTTTTGGCAATGTTTGCCCATTCATCGCTGCTACTTTTGTTAACAATCTTTTAATTAACTATTCAATAATATATTTTTCACTATCAGATGAAGAAAAAGATAAATAAGCAGAGCAAAATAATTTATAGTAACTGTTTTATTTATCGACATGTAATGTTTTAACAATGTTTTTTTAACACATGCAATACATCAATTACATAAAAACTTTTTAGACTCTAATAATATTCTGGTGAATGTAATAAATGCTAGAATGCTATTTACACATGATGATTTTAAAAACATTTTTACAAAAAACAGCCTTAGTGATGTAAAGTTAGTGCTATTTTAAAATCCAGTAACTTTTGAATTAATCAATGATTATAAAATTTTTAAAAAATTACATTTCTTTATGTCAGTGCTCTAATGGTAAAGAGAACTAGTGTATTGTACATTTATGAATAAAGAATCAAGGTGAAAAACAAACAGGGAAAAAATGAATAACTAACAAATCAACACATTCTTTTTAAAAAAAATAAACATAGATTATTTAATAAAAAAGTTAAGTACGGGAGCAAATAAAACATCATTCCACTGATGCAAAAAAACAGTCATTAAAAAATTTACATAATGGTAGCATTAAACAATGAATTAAAATTGGTGCAGGAATATTTCAGATTGGTCTTTTCTCTACTTCTATTTCCAAACATGAAAATGATTAAACAGGAATACATGCTATTTTTCAATATTATTTATCTTTGATAATTAACACTTCCTACACAGATATTTAATATGATAAAACTAAGAAGAAAAACAGTAATTTAAATTAATTTAAAATAGAATAATAAAGATTATTAAGTATAATTATCTTTAGAAAGTTATTTACTTAAAATAACTTGATATAGTAATGTTTTCATACTATTTACAGAAGGAAAAAAGGGGGATTTATATAAAATGCATAAAAAACAATAAAGAAATATAAAATATTCATTAAGATGCTGTAGAAAAATGCTTGATATTAATCAAATGCAAAAAAAAAAATCATATTTCACTTAATGTTTTAATTTTAAAAAATTTTTAAAGTACATGGCATGCAAAAAAATCTAAACAAGAAACAAATACTATAAGTTTTACACTCCTGCTTAGCTGTTTGCTAAAAAATAAAATAAATTTATAATAAATTTTCAATAGAAGTTGAGGTATGCATGATAAAGATGGGAGGTTTTTCATTAAAATTCAATCAAGCAGTTCTATTATTTAAAGAAGTACATGAATCACATTATTGAAACATTTCCAGAATATTTAGAGAATCTCACAGAATAAATTATTGAAATTTTTACTATTCCTGTCAAAATTTGTGTAAAATAATCATTTATTTGTCACAATCGACAGTACAGTTTAGTTCTAAATAAGCAGAAGTTTTAAAAATTCACACAGATTTAAAAAAGTTTTATTCGTTATTTTTTAAGACAGAATTAAACTAAATTCCAATATTTATATTAAATATAAATGTTTATATATTATTTAATATAGATATTGATTATTTATATTAAATATTTAATAATGTTGGTTTCAAAACATATATTTTTAGAATACTAAAAAAACTTAAGAGATATATATTTTAACTTCAAACAAATATAATTGAAAATATTTACACAATGTAATAAAACAATATCTACAAAATGCTTTAAACTGATGACAAATTCTTTGCTACAAAAATTAAACTTATGTATTATAAATAATTTGTGCAAATGTTTATTAGGATATGAGAATTTTAAAAATGACAAACTTTTTACAATGTGAATATCTTTGCAATGTAATGGGATCAAACTATAGTACAGTGAATATAAAATGCTTTAAAAGACAACATTACAGCACTTACTATACTACAAATTAAAACTAATTTAGTTCACAATTAAAATTTTGATAAATTTAATATTTACATAACAAAACAATAAAAAAACTTTACAAAATTTCATGTCAATGTAAAACTATGACCTTTGGTTGAAGAATATTAAATTCCTCCAAAGTGTAAAAATTAACGAAATGGCACAAAAACTTAATGAGATAAAAAAAATGAAAATTCAAATGGAAGGAACTATATATTTTTTCTGCACATAAAAATTTTTTTTTTATAAATTTCATAAACAATCTTCATTTAATGTTCTTTTTGGCAGTTTATTTTTCAAAATTCAATATAGAGAAAAATGCATTTATTTATTCAGTTTTCAAAACATATCTATTTAAAATAAACAATAAATAATAAAATTCTAAATGCAAATTAAAGATTATACTATGTTACAAGTTTACATTTTCATGCTACAATACAATTAACTTGCATATAGTAATAGCATTAACAATTAAATTTATATTCAAGTTAATATCAAATGCTGACTATTTGTGGACAATTTTTCTTTCTAACACTTTGTAAAATTAAAACAATACCAACAATGGACTTGGATTTAGTGTGCGTCACAGTGGATGACAATAAAGGATTGAAAATGTCCCATATGCAATAACAAATAACATTTGTTAAAATATTAAGTGAGAACACACATTACTTCCAATGAATGGAACTCTCTTTTATTTCTGTAGCAATTAAAACATGCCTTCATTGCAAGAATTTTTCAGATACATAAAAATGAAGTAAAGCGAGTATCAATCAGCAGTTGTACTTTTAGCAGAAAATGTTTTCAATGCAAATTAGAAGGATAAATTAATGATTTAGTGAATTTTCAAAAGAGTTCACTAAAATATATTTTGTCATAAAATTTCCTTCTTCAAGCAGATAGCTAAAAACATGTTTTACAGGAGAAATATGCAAAATTTGCATGTTACAGGATCTAAAAGACTGTAAAATTCCAAGAAAAATAAACAGAGAAGAAACGGTTCTCATCCAACATTATTTTTTAAAAGCAAAAGGATACTTTACAACGTAGAATGATTGATACTGCTTCCACTATCTGAATTATTTCGGCCTAACTGAGGGCCCGCTAATTTGGGAGTTGTGTTCGACTGTTTCTGATCAGAAATTTGTGCAGTTGGTGTAGCTGATGGTCCCTGCTGTAAGGTGGGAGCTACAGGAGCTAAATGTTGCTCACGTTCTTTATCTTTTCCCAGTTTGAAAGCTTCCAGCAATGCTTCAATTCTTTCTGGTGTTGGTCCCCAGCGTGCATAACCAGAGTCATTTTGAAGAAAGAAGACTTGAGTACCGTGGATAGACCGTTGATAAATTTCACTTCTAAAAAAAAATCATATTAAATTGGATAAGCATAATATAAAAAGACAAATTAAAAGTTGAATTCCCTGTATAGTCATAAATGAAATACAAGTAGTGCAATGTTAAAACAAACTGGTAAAATCTTACTAAGTCCCCCCCTTGTTCTTTTCTAATACATATATTTTTGCTATACAACTCACACCTTTTTTTTAATACATAAAGACAATCCTTTTTTTTTCTTTCAAAATTATTATCTTAAATGTTTTTTTAAACCAAATATTCTTGGCAAAAAATGAAACATCTCCACAATGTTTGTAATTATTTATGCCCTTTAAAATGACGAACTTAATCAAAATGATATATTAAAATCTGAAGTTCTAGGGGTGATGGTAAATTGAAGGATAACCTTTAAACAGTTTTTAAGTAAAACAACAATATTAAAAATAAAAACAGTTCATGAAAATTATTTTAATTCCATAACAAGGAACTTACTTTGGAATTACATGCTGAAATCCATGTCGATACTCATGATCATAAGCAGGTATCAGAAGTTGCTTCCTTTTGAATCTAAAATAAAAGCATGTATCTGTATAAAACACAATATAAAAATAAAATATTTTTATAAATAACTTTATGCATAACAAAGTAGTTCTTTATTATCACAATTAGAACACATTTTCTATTTTAAAAAAAAGTGGCCCATTTTCCAAGCTTTCAATGTACACAAATATAACTTTTGAAAGTTTAATAAGAAAAAGCATCCAATTCAAGAACTGTCTTAGCACAGCTCAGAAAATAATTATTTGGAGAAGCTCATTTGGAGAATACTAATAAATATAAAAGTCTGTAGTTCATCTTCAGAATATGGCATTGAATCTACAACTATCAAATTTCACAGGTATACTTAGGAAGACAGAAATAATTAATTAGAAGTTATTTAATTCACATTTTAGTAATTAGAAATTGTCCATTTTAGCTGGTAACTTTAAAGGAAGTGAGAGAAAAATTAACCAATTTTAAGAATAAAAAAATGTATTGTTACATTTGATAATTTAAACAAAGTAACAGTCATGCTGACATAAAAATTTTCAAAAAATATTTTTCAATTAGTTATAGTACTTTTAGAAAAATATTTTGACTTAAAAGAAATTTTAGATTTACTCTGTGTTACAGTAATATCACACCTACACACAAACACTTCATGTAGTATTGAAAAAAAAAGCCTTTTCTCTCTTTAGTTTTATTATCTTACCTGCTTGCATCTATTTTGGTGAGAAATGATGGCACAGGGTCTCGACATTCAGATATAAAAACAATGAATGACAAAGGCTCTTGTGAAGCAGACAGAAGTTTCTAAAATGGTAAAGTAACAAGTTGAAAAAAGAAAGAAATGATTTTAATTCCTTTTATAATAAATTAGGAACAATAGGAAATAAGTCCAAAATATTGAGGGAAAAAACAATAAAAGCAAAAATTGGTTACATTTAAAGTTCAAATTAATTAAATAAATATAAGGGGGAAAAACATTCTAAAATTATATCTCTCAGAAAGAAAAGTAATATCAATTTTTGCATAGTTCAATTAAATGATAATAGGTTAAAGGGACTGATAACAAGATAGTCCATAAGACTCCATGCTTCGATATGGATTAGCTACTGGTTGACTTTGCAAATGAAAAGTGCTTCCATTTATTTATTTTTTAAATCTTGATAATCTGCAGTTTATAAGAATCCCATGTCCATTGATCTAACACATGGTTGAGGGCAAGAGAGATGGTTTGATTCTTTATGCATCTTTCTTTTCTTGCCTTTATTATTTTTCTTCAAAACTATTCCAATTAAATTTATAATAGTTTTAATACGGCTTATTTTGTATCTAAAAATAAACGCATATGTGCCCAAATGCTTAAATAATAATTATTAAAAAATAATTAGAAATGTAGGCTTAGTGTTTCTTTAAAAATTTAAATTATGACCATCATTATAAAGAAAAAATTTGGATTTAATCATGATAAACTATTCATTACACCTCAATGAAATTGTATTTACATATCAGAAATTAAGAAATGCAGCTGGTAACTGTTTAAATATGTAAGAAAATGTTTATGGTATTTATAATTGGAAAGAAATAATAGAAAGCAATTGATAAGCTACTGTATGTGCAAGTAAATACCAAGCATTTATTTTTGGATTAAAAAAAATTAAAAATATATTAAAATAATTCGTAAATGTTTAATTTATTTTCAATAACTTTAAAAAAATTAAATTAAAAAACAATGCATTGAGGATCCAACTGACCACTTACTTATAACATTGTCTTGACAACCATGCAATTAGGTTGTTGAAAGCAGACTTACTAATATAGAAATTATAGGAAATTTTTTTTGAATTAATTCATTATTGTGCTTTAATATTTTCATAAATGAAATATTATATCTTAAATTAATTTTACCATCATACTAAATCTCATCATAAGCTAAATTTTCCAAACCATGCTCTCTCGCATAAAGAATTAAACTTAAGTCTTTTATAAAACATTCTCGTACCAAATCACAATATAATCAAATACAGAAATATTCAATATAAAAAAATGATTTAAATGATATTTTCCATATTTTTTAAAAAATTTATTTTAAAATTAAACAAAAGATTAATTAATTAAAATTAAACAAATTTAAAATTAACAAAGTAAAATTAACAATTAAAGTTCAAACTCTGCTTTTCGTTTTATAGCATGTAGATTATTGAAGACCCATTTTACAAGTAGGAATAAATGACATTTTACAAGTAGACAGATAAAATAATTAAAATTAGAATATAATTTTTTATTGGAAAATGAATATTTTGATACATAGTGAAATAAAATTATAAAATATATAGTGGTTCATTTTGTAAAATAATAAACTGGATTACTTTGAAGTGATAATAACTCAAACAAGAATACCCAGCTTTTTAATTTATAAATTACCTCAAAGTGTATAATAGATGCATCTAACAATTCCTCACAGTAGGGTGGATTAGCTTCAAAGGAGCCACTTACAGGATAAAAGTTCAAAATAGGCCTGAAAAATAAATTTTTCTTAAATAAAAAATTCTTTTATTTTACATAAAACACAAAAATTATTTCCCCCAAATTTCTTTGAAAAAATACCATCCATATCTATAAAAAAAGTACAGCATCCCCCTCATTTTAAAACTCAATACAGCATTTTAAAATATGTTCTAATGTTTCTTATTTTAGTAAAGATTTTTTACAAACTGTTTGTATTTACAAATATTTCAAAGAATACTTTCTATTTTTCAATGTTGAAATTTACATCAGGATGATGGATAAATCTTTTAAATATTTTTTGAAAGAGTTGCAGACAATTTATACTAAATATATAAAAAAAAAAAAAAAATTTAAAATCAAACTATTTTTAAACATTACAGAATAACTTTGAAACATTCATTAGATCGGACCACATTCAAATCCATATTTTTAAAGAAAGACAGAAAATTTGAGAAGATAAATAAATTATATTTAAGATCTATAAACAAAATTTACCCAGAAATATATCTATTGGCAAAACTTTAAAATATAAAGATTGATAATTAACTGTTGTTATTTAAATTATTTAAGCTACTGGTAATAATAATAACAAACAATACATAACAATACAACAATACATATATACACAAGTAACAAACAATTAATAACAAACAAGTTAATACATATATACACAAGTAATTAAAAAAAGCTTACCCACGAGAACCAAAGAAACTGTCAGTATCCGGGAATGCTGAAGCATATTGTCGGAAATAGCAATTTAAAGGTGATGAAAAACATTCAAAGGTAACTCCAAAATGTTTGTACAGACAATCAAATACTGCCACTGGTAATGAACCTTGAATACCATGACCCTCATTGTGACTAATACCAGCAAAGGCCTAAGGCAAATAAATAAACATTAATTGATGAATATATATGAATTACTGATAAAGAAATATTCAAGCATAAAATATGAATTACATTACATTTAACAATTACTTTTAATAGCACAGTATATAAAATTACATTAATTTTAGTTAGTTTTTATTAAACTTGATGTAAATTACTTTAGAACAAAAATTAATGTTTTTATTGTGTTATGATTAAAAAATTATCATAACTCTGAAAGCGATACTAACATTAAGTTAAAAAATATATCCTTAAAAATTTAAAAAGAGGACATAAATAGTTGAGGTAATAAACTCTTAAAACCTATTAATTTATAACTTGTTTTAATATCCTTTCAAAAGTGCAATAAATACCAAAACTTTAGAAATAAAGCTAAATATTAAGATGATTGTTTCAGATTGTAATCAAGCAAAAAATTATTCATAAAGCATAATGTTTTAAATAAAATATAAACGAAATGCATTATAATAAATCCTAATAAATTTTTGTTTCAATAAAAACATAATACATTACCTGATATCGCTTTAGCATGCACCAAACACGAGCTAAGAAATTCTCAAATTTCCTATCATCTGAGCAGTTTAAACGATAGAGATGTTCCTGAAATAAGAGCAAAATCAATTAGAAACATATAAATTGAATAAAAATGTACATAATAAATAAATATGATAAATAATATAAACAAAACATAATGAGAAAGACATTTCACAGAAAACTCTTTGAAAATAATTGAAACTTTTTATATAAACAGAGAAGTGATAATAAACATGCAAGATTTATTCATTCAGAAGACTCAATAAATAGGAATCATGCAGAACTTCAAACAAGTATAGATCAGAAAAATATCTTAACTATATGCACTTACCAATTTTTGAAAAGAGATGGTGTTTATCCGAATAGCATCCCCCTTGTAACGCAATATCGTATGTTCTTTTTCACTCAAAAGCTGTACAGGGGGGAGATGTGGGGAAGATATTGCAAATTGCACTGGGTAGCAATAGACCTTTTTATGAACACTTACTTGCAAAGGACTGGTTATTTCTGGAACAAATGTTAAAAATCAATTGAAAGTAATTTTGAACATATTTAATTCAAGCATTCAATTAAAAAAGGACCTATTTAATTCAAGCATTCAATTAAAATTCAATCATCAATGTGAGGTATATGCGTTCAAGCATGAACAGGTTGAACAAATATTAGACAAGGTATTTTTACAAAGAATTGTAGTTGAAAATAACACATGAAGACATTTCAATGAAATCTTTAAAATAAACATAACTTTATTTCTCTTTTTTATAGTAAGCATATTGAATACGTTCAGGTAGCAATAATTGATCAAAATTCTAATGAATTCCTTTCCAGTTTCAAGAAAAAAGAGGGTGTGGCAGATTAGAATTTTTCACAAAAAGAAGACAATATAGATCAAATAATCCTGGAATTTCAACTTATACAATCTTCTGGCTAGAAGTAATATTTGATTACTTCTAAATTAAAATTCAACTCTTAACTATCGTGATGCTGTTGCATTCAATAAACAATGTATTAGCGAATTTACTCCAGCAATGTTTCTTGTTCATTAAGAAGCATGTGAATTTTTGCTCACACATGTTTTTTATTGTTCATTACACTATCACATGTTATGAAATCACATGTCTATAAATTGAGAATAATGCAAGTTCAGGACAAGAAAGAGTCGGATTAAAAACTAATGTGACTTACTTGCTGAGGCTATTTATAAAACAAAGTGAAAGAGAAAAGAAGATGTCATTTAATATTAATAATAAAAATAGTTTTTTTTTTTGCTACCTGAAGCAAATTACAAAAAAAAAAAAAAAAAACTATTTACAAAAACCAACAGTGCATGGTTGGTATAATGATTAATACATAGTATGTATGCCAGATGATGCAATGCTGTCTTTACAATGGCTAAGCATGCTGAGTATCAAATCATTGATCTGATCTTGGGGAAAATTACACCAATAATCAAAAAATGCTCTCTGAAGTTCTGGTAGAAATGCAGGAGGTGGTTAACGGCAGCAACTCATTGGTCAAGCATGTCTTGCACATGCTCTACTGTATTCAAGCCTGGTGAGAATTCTGGCCAGTCCATATGGATGAAATGAAATCTCTGAACGAAGACATTCATTTATGATGTTAGCTCAGTGAGAATCCATAAACACAAACTGTCCACATTGTCATCTATAAACACAAATTCTGCACCCATAGCCCCTCAAACAAATGTACATGTTGTTCCAATAGATTTGACCTGCCATGGTTCCAATTTGAACATGCAGGTCAATTCTAGAATCCATATTTCCTCCTCGAACGAGCAATCCATCACCACCATAACAGTGTTGTTCAATGATATTTTTTTGGTGGTAACTGGTACCTGCTGCTTTCCATTTGAAAGTCTGATGAGAATCAAACTGCAAGTTAAACCAAGAATCATCGAAAAATTTCACACAGCCCCATTATTGCAGTGTCCACAATACATATTGTCTACTCCAGGCTAACCACAGGTGATAGTGAGTTGCAGTAAGTGGAACACATACAACAGTCCTATGAGCATATAGATCAATTTACCCTAAGCATCTGTACACAGTCTGCCTTGAAATCATCGTAAAAGTGGCTGAAGAGAGCTGACAAGATAGGTCTGGTGCTGTGTTCCGCCAGTTTCTTTTGGCAGTAACTGCCAATTACAAGACCTCAATCGGAATTGTAACTTGGAAGCAACTTGTTCTGTAATAAATACTTGCATTACCATCATGGAATTGTTTCCAAAGCCTGGAGTTGACACTCTGGGTGATTCCAAGTTTCTCCGATACTTCCAGCTGGGTATGCCCACATTCCAGACGGTCGATATTTCTACAACATAAAAAATCCTCCAAATGCACCCTTCGTGTCATAACCATGCAGTTAGTGCACTGAAAGGCTAATAAAGTACTTCTGAACAATTCATTGTACATCACCCTTGTCATTGTGTTATACTATCAGTGTCAACTGGTGGCTTCTTGCAATTTCCATATGATTTTTGAAGATGTGTGTAGTTATTTTATGGTTGATATATGCATTTTAGAATTTGATTTCTGTGTGACTCTGAATTATCTCTAATTTATGAACATGTGTATAGTATGGAAATTACAGCAACATACAAGAATAAACAAAAACAATTTAGCAAATTTATTCTTTTTAATGGAACAGATATGACCAATTCTGAAGTAAAATTTTCCATAATTACCAGGAGTATGCAATATAGATTTGGTCTAGTCAACTGTTACTTAGTCTAGAACTGTTCTACAACAACTGTTTCTAATGTAAGATAATAACTAATAGAAACTACCAAATTAATTTAGTAAAATGTAACAATAACTGCCCTTATTCTCTTTTTTCATTTAAAAGTTATTCAATATATGAAAAAGAATTCGAAAATCTATTTTATTGTTCATATAAAAATTTTACTAATTAGAATTATACCTTCGATCCCATGCTGCCGTAAGAGAGTCCAATGTTTGTCTCTGATCTTCTTTGCATAATCACAAGATAAGTTATAGATCTTTGCACATATAGCTTCAACAGAATCTTTAGCAGCTTCAACAAGATGAGGTTGACACTGCTGTTTTAAATGACCCAATCTCTCCTAATTGGAAATTAAAAAATTATGAAGCGAGTCACATTTTCAAAAGGAACTAAAATTGAGTCCATTAAAAGAAGAAGAATAAAATATACCAGATAATCATCAAATGTAGCATTGAGGGTCTTCCTAATCCATTGGAAAGCATCTTCCGCATTCCATTTGACAATTTTTCGACTTTCAGGAGAAATGTTTCTAAAAATGAAATAACATTGCTATTTGTTACAAAAAGAAAAATAATTTAAAATTAGTGGTAGGACTTCATTATGCATGATTCCCACAGTTTTTATTTTTTTTAATATACATTTTTTGTTTGAAATGAATTTAGAAAATATTTACAATGGAAATAATGGGAAAAATTTAATAAAAATAAATTTTATTTTTCACACCTTGCAATACCTACAAATAGATCTTTTGTTGCAAATTTTCACCGAGTAACTTTATTTATATACACCTGAATTTAATTTCCAATTCTGAGCTGAATATCTATCTCAAGCGTTATCTATTCATAAAATGAACCTAGGATGAAAATATGATAAGACAAGATTAAATTATTGAAGTTACAACAAATAAAAAATGGTAGCAGTCATGATTTCAAATAAAAAAAAAAGAAAGAAATAATTTAATTTGATAAATGAATATCTGTTGATAATTAGAAACTGTTATCCATTTTATGTTCGATTTTTAAAAAAATCAAAATAATTTTATAAATTAAATTTTAGATGGAAAAAAAAACTCTTTAAAAAAGGGGAGTTCTGGCATAAAATATATTTATAAAGTGGGAAAAAATTTCAATGAAACAACTTGAACAGTTTATTTCATTTAAAATGCAATTGTAAAAATGGAAGAAAAATGATAAACAAAAAATTGCCATATATTCCCTCTTGAAACACGTTCATTTTTTTTTTCAAGATTTTTTGGGGGGTTGAATGTATGCATATATTTAATAATCTTTAGAAGATAAGAGAATAAATATATAGATAAAGTATTTTCTATAATTGTGGGAATCATGTCTAAAGGGGGAAAAAAAGGTTCTGTTTAAGTCAAATAGCTATGAAAAGGAAAATTTAACCAAATTTATAACAAAATCAAAAGCAATATCACATGTGGATACAGTAAATAAAAACATTTTTAATAACCACAATTTTTTTTAATTCAGCATTTTAATTGTCCATACAATAAAATAATCTTAGCATCTGTTCACAAAGGAATTTAATAATGTGCATGTTTTAACTACCATAACCCAGCTATATTTACTAACCTGGATTCTACCATCTTTTTAGCTGCTTCTGCATACTTTGAAAGTTGTTTGCGAGCATCACCAGAAAATTTTGGCCTCACAAGCTTGATTGGGATGTCATTCATGATTTCCCGAAACATAGATTGAGATATTTCAGGATAGCAGATAGATGGAAGGAGAGGATCATTTCCTCTATCAATAATTTTTCTCTCCATAAACCATCGATTCAATGATTCTTTAGGAGCATCAATGCCTAAATGAAATATATAACAAAATTCTTGTAATAAAGAGAAAATATAAATTTTTTTAATTTCAATATATTTTTTAAGAAATTTGCAAGGAAAATTTTTAACAGAACTCAGACTATTAAGAGTTTAATCTGGACCTTTTAAATGCTTAGATAATTTTAAAAAACTGTTATGATAAATCCTATCAAAAGAAAGCCCATTTCAAGTGACAAAAAAATAATCACTGCAAACAATGAAATTTTTATTGGATAACTGAATCATTTAATTCCTTCAATCAATGAAGCATAACATAACACATATGATATTTTTAAAATTAAAGGAAACAGATTCATGTTAAGAAAACTTCACTTAATAAGTTCTTGGCAGTTTAAAAGTTAAAGCCTATAACACAAACCATCTATTCTAAGCAATATCAAGGTTATAAGCTTGATATGATGCACAGTCGTATTTCTAAAGATAACTTAATACCGATATATTATATAGATAAAAGATATTTATTAATGCATGAATAAACTTTATTTAATACTTCATTTATATTCAGAGCTTACAAGAGATAAAGTAATTTTTACCTTTCTTAGCATATTTCTTTTTAAAAGAATAACCCTTTTCATTAGTGAGGTTAATATAATGAATAATTTATTATTTTATGCCCTACCCTAAAGGAGAGTATAAGATTTAAAATATGAACTTAAAATTTTAAATACTAAAAACTATAACTATAAAATAAGCAGTAGGATGAATTTGGAACTTAACTCATACCATTAAAGCTTTATCTGAATATATTAAATTAAAATCATTTCTTCATAAAAAGTGTTAACAAGAAGCATACCTTCACGTGAGTGACACATTTCTTGATATTGCTGTCGCAATTTTATCACCAGGTTTGATCGGTACTGCTCAATTTCTGGATGAGGAGGTGGAAGTAATGAAGGAGATCTTTCCCATATAACTACATTGGTTGGGATTTCTAAATCCCAGTAGCCACTAGAAAGAGTTGAGAGACATTACATACTTAAAGTTTTACCTTAAACATGCTTATATTTTCAAATATATTTGTTTCCATATTTATTAAGTCGATGTTTGAAAAATAAAATTGTATAATTAGAAGAAAAATAAAATAAACACAAACTTTTCACTTGATAATTTTTTTTATCTCTTGTCGTAAGAGATCCAGTCTTAGTTAACAAAGAATACTATAAAAAATTTCAAGATATATAATAGTTTGCATAAATGAAACAGAATTTTGTTTCATTACTACTTTCTTTTTTTGAAAAAGTAGAAATTTTAACAGTGCTCAGTTTTCAGTTAATGAAGAGCTGAAGTTTGGAAATATATTAATAAAATTTCATATTTCTTTTTTAAAAAAAGAAAGCTATCTTCTTTGATAATAATATTAAAAGTCTTTAACTGCATATTGTTAAATTATTAAATCCTTGCAAGTTTTCTTCCACATAAAAATCCTTTGGAAAGCAAAAAATTTCCCATAAAATAATATAATATTATATATTGTTTAATATAATATTATATAGTAATTATATATATATATATACTCGACTTGACAACCATTCCTCGTATTATATATATATATAATACTATAATACGAGGAATGGTTGTCAAGTCAAAAATTGCCCCAGAATTAATAAACTCCAGTGAACTTGGGGGTCTGGGGGTTTTGGCCACGAGGAATCGATTGGCGCCGGTTTTGAAGCGCTTTGGTTGAGCAGTTCGGAGTTACAGATAGGATATTTTCAAACTTTATTCGTTCGCCATAATGGCTACTTAAATTTTCGAGTGGTAACGTGCTGCCATCTATAGCCAATATGCTATCTATATCAATATTCATATATATATTTTTTTTCATTTCATGCAGACACGTGATGAAAATTGCATTTTTATATGTTTAATGTGCAATAATAATTTATTTTTTTAAATTTGAGTTTTTGTCAATCTGATGGCAACATATTAATAAGATAATTTCTTCCCTTTTACTCGTAACGCATGCTTGGAGCTTAAGTTTTAATGTTATCTTATACTATCTTATACTTTAATTTTATCTTGTACTCGATACCTGTTTTCTCCGAGTGGAGCTCGGTCACCCGCTGGTATAATATAATATAGTGTTTAAATTTTTTGTTGTATTGTAAAGATATAGCAGTAAAAAAATCATCACCCAGACCAAACATTTTAATTCATAGGAAATTTTCTGCTAAAATGAAAAGCATTAGGTGAAATGAGAAAAAATGTCGATTGAAAAGTTATATGGTGAAATTTGTATTTTTCACTTGTTTTCAAACAGGAGAGAATCAATGGAATCGTATGCAGTAAGTAAGAATAAATATTTTTATGCATACCAGAGAATAAATTTCTTAGCAGCTGGTGCCAAACCATCTTCAGATGCTCGTCTTTTCTCTCCTAGCCTAGGAAATGGGGGTTGTGCAAGTGGGGTCACTGGTGTATGAGGCTCTCCACCACCAGGGGGAGACATCTGAATGCCTAACGGATCAGTGGAGGGATCATACTGAAAATATACGTCAGACACTATTAAGCAAAAAAAGACGTGTATGTATAGTAAGTAAACATTGACACATACATAAATAAGTAAAAAAATAATGATTTTAAATTCAAAAACTAATTTAATACAAATCATTAGCTTTGCAAAGCAAACAAAAATAGAAAGGATTAGCTAAAATAATTTTAAATTGGTGATTTATCAAAACCTTTTTAAATACTCAAAAATAAAATCTTGGCTATATAATTAAAAGAATAATAATTCAATAAATAATATGAAAGAAAAATATCCTTTTTTTTATTCCAGCATTTCAAGGAAATTGAGAAAATTTATATACAGTGGAGAGCAGATCTGGGTCACTTTATATATTAATGGTTTTTCAAAATTTCAATATTTATACGAAATGTTACTTTTTTAGAAAAATAATTTATTTTTACTTGTTAATTAATCAGGAATTTGAAGCTAAAACCAACTAAAAATACTAGAAATGAAATATATGCATTGTATGGAAAGTTAAAAGATGAAATTAATACCCATAATGATATATATATATCATTTTAATGCTATATTAGTATTTGATTACCCCAATTTCACTCAGCTTTTCTTTCCTCTCTTTCTAATAATGTTTTTTTTTATTCAGCCTTAATAAAATATACTCTGAAAAACACAATTATTTTTTCTTTATTAGATAAATGTTTCATTTAAACCTGTTTGTTAAGTAAAGTTCCTGGCCATGCCTTCAATTTTACATCATTCTCCGTGAATCACCAATTGTACGACAGTGTTGAATAGCAAGGGCTGAAGCCTGTTATTACAGAAATGATGCATTATCTCAAATTAGAAGGTATATATTTTATTTTTAAGATGCAATTAAAGTATTCTCTATGTGTAGAATGTTATCTAAGAATTGGAAGAAGATAGTTAACAGAACTAAAGACAAACTTGTCGCAACGATAACATTTGATTCTTCTTATTTTATCATTCCAGTGATGTGTCTAAAGTGTTTCTTTCTACTATTGCTAAACAATATAATAGTTTCAGTACTTAATATGATGTATTTTCAGGGATCTTTTGTCCACTATATTCTTATCTATGAATGCTTTTCATTCGGAAAAAGACCCTCCCCTCTCCCCATTCTTTTTGCAATTTTTATATGCAATTTTTTTTAAAGGTAACATTTTTTTTAAATTCAGATGCAGAAATAAAAAGTACAACATTCACTAACAAAAACTGTAACTGTGCATCAGTGATACCAAGAGATAACTTTAATCTACTCCCCCCCCCCCCCCCCGCAAAAAAAGGCTGATTAACTATTTTCTTCTTAGAACATGAATTTGAATGACTTGTTATTTATTTTGATTACAAAATGAATATTAGAATTGACAATTATTGCAATCAGCTCTTCAGCTTTTTTTTT
>JAOUZG010040464.1:971062-987457 GCA_026289955.1 Argiope argentata | reverse complement strand
TATATATATATATATATATATATATATATATATATAAAATTTGGCCATTACTTTAAATAACAATTGACATTCATGATCTGCATAAAATATATTTCAAAGAGGGAAAGGGAGAAAAAATTCAGAAGTTTCAAAACAAATATTTTGGATGAACTTTAAATGAAAAAATAATTTAATTAAAAGTCAACTTATTAAAATGTTTTAAGGACTAGTTATATTTAAAATTCAATAAAAATATTATTTTCCTAACTTTTTTTCTTTAAAAAACATACTACCCTCCAAAAACTACTAATTTAGTAAGGGTTTATACTGTCTTGATTATGCATGTATTTTTAGTTACAGAACGATCTTTAGCAATATAAACTGCTACTAAACTAAAACTCAAAACTACACAGTTGCATAAAATAATTTATGGTAACCAATAAAGCATTTTAAAAAAAATCTAGAAACGGAGAAGTAAAACTAGGGAAAACTGCATAAATTTAAAATGGGTTAACTGAAAAATATAGAACCCTTATATCAAAAGTTCATAGCAATTAATATAAATAAATTGATTGCTCGATACATATATCAATTTTATATAAGAATAAAAACCCATTACTTTATAAAAATGTGATATAAAAAAGATAAATGAATATAAGAGATTATTCACTTAAATATGCAGAAACACAAATCACAATAACATAACAAAATATCTTACATGTCCCAGCCTAGGCATTTCCCAAAGAGATTCATTAGTGATTTTATTGAAAAAGTACGGTCTGTTTTCTCTTTTACTCCAAAATTTCCTCCATCCAGCCTGAAGTAATTCTGGAGGAAGATCATGCACTGGATCATTAGAACCATATTGGTTAGGTGACATGAGAGGTCCCCCCTGCGTACTTTGGGGGGACATCATGGAATTCACATGAGATACACTGGGCATTTCGGCAGGAACTGAATTATGCCTACGAAGAATTGGTGATGCAGCAGCTGAAATTGAAAATAAAAGTAAAAATAATTAGTTGAAGCATTAAATATTTAAGTAAAAGTAAATAATTCAACTATTTAATGAGTTATTTAACAAAAAAAAAAAGTGACTTTCTGAAAATTTTTTTACTCACCAAATAATATAATAAAAATTCATATTAGCAGGCATGTTATATCAAGGTGCTTAATGGGAAATTACTTTAAAAAATCATGCCATTCTTGAGGGAAGAAGGTGACTTTTATGCATGCACATTTGCGGGACCAACTAACTCAAAATAGTTATGATTTAAGAACTTAAAACACATAACTTTAATTTTAAATATGTATTTAAAAAATTTTTTAGAGTGTAGCAGTTACATTACTTTTATCTTCTCTTTTGAATACTAGATGGTGATATGTGATTAACCGTTTGAGTGCAGAAGAATACTTACCGCAAGTGAAGTGCAATAGCGCTTCACCACATTCAAACGGTTAAGTATGCATCCCATAATTCATTGTAGTTGTGAGTAGAATGAGATGCTGTTCTGTTAAGCTGTGTACATAAATGTCTTGCCTAGTCCTGTCTTGTTTTTGTTTAGTGTGCGAGTGTGGTTATTAAAAAATATGTTCGTGGAAACATACATCCAGATGCTTCCTGAGTGGATCCAAATAATCTACATTCCACCACACTGCCGCCCATCAATGTGTACTTAATCATGCATCACAATCTAGTATTCAAAAGAGAAGATAAATGTAACTGCTACAAGAATGTATTTCTGTATTAGTACATCTATTTCAAAATAAAGAATGTCTTTGATTCATCAAAATAAAAATGATAATGCAAATTTTCATCACCAAAAGTAAGATGTTTTGTTACAGTCTTTCTACTCTTAAGTAATAATTAAAAATCAATCTCTTTATTCCATATTTCTTTAAAATTTATAATTTTTGAAGAGAAGGATATTCAATTTGACTTCTAGTAACATTAACGCTTTGCTCAATAAATATATTTTTACTAATATAAAATCTTTCAATTTCAGTAGCAAAATCAGAAACCAAAATAATATCTTCTCATTTGTTACAATGTCTTAAAACATCTGAAATAATAAAAGAAAAAATATATAAATATTGATTTAGGGATGAAAATTTAAAATAACTCCTGGTTTATCTTTTGAAGAAACTTTCAACATTATGATATGACAAAGTTAAGATATCATTTTGCTATAAAGAATTGAATATTAAAAAAATATATATGGTATTTTTTTAAAAAATCTGTATACACACAAAGTATACACACAAATAAAAATCAATATTAAAAGAGTAAGAAGTCCCTGGATTTGGTTGCTTCTAATATTTTATAAATGTATCCAATTGCTAAAAATGCTTTTAAAAAACTGATTTCCTGACTATGTGCATTTATTGTATCTTACCAAGGAATTTGTATAAATTACACCAAACAATTATAACATTTCAATACATTTAACTTATGGATACTAAAATTAAACAGGTTTTATAGGGGGAAAATATTTACTGGATAAAACTTTTTATATTCATACCAGATTTATCTGTTGTTGCTGTATCTAACCAATCAGCATGACTGACTTCACCAAATTTATGCTCACTCAAGTCTAACAATTTTGCTGTACCATGATTCCTGAGCTCCTCCTCATCTAACGAATGATTTCTAGTGACAGGAACTGTTGTCATCTTTTTTAAAAGTAACACCTATTAATGATATCAGAAATTAATATTTTGGTTGCACATTTATGGAAAGTTAAAAATGAAAATTTTTATTACCCTCTAATAGAAAAAAATATCACTCGTTATTATTTGATACAAAATATATGAAGATAAAATCTGCTGTAAATAAATCCAATACTGATTAAAATGCCATCACATTATATGAAAACTATCACTTATAATTTTAATTCAATAACAAATAAAAATGCAAATGTTAATTTTTTAAAAAAAATCTTAAGAAACAACTGCAATAAGGTTTCATTTATAAACACTTTAAATTTTTCTTATAATAAAAATTACATACCTATTCGGTGCTTTAAAGCCAGTCAGTTTCATTGTCGAACATCCAGTTTGTCATTAGTAAATATATCCTATGGAAATAATTACAAGCACACAAAAGGAATACTTCAAAAATAATTAGTGATAACTAACCTGCAATATAAAAAAATCTATTATAGTATTTAAAACATTTAATAAAGACAAATAACTACTGAATTAAATGCAGCATAAGACATATTAATTTTTATGCCACTTTAGCTCTTAAAATACTATTAAAACCAACAAGAATTGTAATAATTTATGCATCTCAAATATAATTTTTAGAAAAAAACATATAATCAATTTTTAAATTAAATAATCTAATTCTACATATGGAACATAATTTGAAATTTTTCATATATGAAATACATCAGAAAAGTTTACCTAGTTCTTACTTTAATATTCACAAATATAAAAATTCAAAAATATAGATATATAAGTTAATTAAAGGTTGCATGCAGGCATCATTACAGATGAATATCACAGTTTTGAAATAAAGTTAGATTGATAGTTTAAGTATAATTAATTTTCCTGTAGTATATCAATGTTACTAAAAAATATCTGACGTGTAACAGTATACATTTAGTCCCCCCCTCCACACAAAACAACAGATTTAACTAATATATTTGTATCATATTTTGAATAACTTTTTAAAAAAACTTACTAACCTTATTGTTGTATAGCAAGGGCCTCATCCTACTTAAATAGGTTATTTCATGTCATTTAAATTTATGTGTTAGTCAAATACTGTATATAAATTATATATACTTAAAACATGAAAAGGACAGTTTAATTTCATTAAGTTATCCTACATAATTGTAACTAAAGGCATACAAATGTCAACCCAAAAACAGATAAAAGATATTAAGCAAGTGTTCAGAACAGCTAAAAGTTTTTAAATAAAATAATATCAGGTTTAAGATAAAAAGACAAAATAATTTTTAAAAAAACAATTGATATACGTTCTTGACTAACTGAAAATCTAGATAGTAAATAAATAATGTTACTAGGTTATTTCATATTAAAGATAATCAACAATGAGAAAAAATGATCAAAATATAATAGAATTTGGTTATTTCATTCTATTTGTCAGACACTCAAGTTTTCTCTGGTTCCTATAATTTCTTACTATCTATATAGTAAAATATAGTTTAAAATGTGAAATTTTTTTGATTATTTTGAGTTCAAAATTTGAAAAGTAATTTCATTTCTGATTTGTTTATTGCAAAGTCATCAGTGTTAATACTTAATTCACTTACAGATTTTAAAGCTGTGCAACATACTATATATATATATATACTCCCCAAATTAAAAAATGATTTGAATATAAATAGGTAGGATTATTACTGTTTATTGTAAACTCAATCAGCACAATCATTGGATTCAAAGTACAATGTATTATTTTTAAATATATTCTTGAAATTATTATTTAAACAAACTATTACCTTTTTAAAAATAATTATTAAAAAATATGTAATTTTATTTATTACAAATAATTTATTAAAAATGATAAATATTAAAACTCAATCTTTGCTGTCACTTTAGATGCAAAAATTACAATCTCTTGTTCTACTTATTTTTTGATTCTGTTCTTAATTGCAATTTTTTTAAAAATATTTAAAACAAATTTTCTTATGATCAAATTTAAGTTACTCAATTTCTATGGTACTAGTAATTTATTCCATATATGCAGTAAATTAATAAAGGATCAGTATTCAAATAAATCTTTGTGCATAAATTAGATAATGCAAAATTTATCCAATCATTTTGTATTATCAACAATTACTAAACCATAATTGAGACTTAAAATAATATACATTTGGAAATATAAATTACTTAAGGTATACATAACTTATTGTGGTTATTAGCATGAACAATTTTAGATTACATAAAACAGAATCTGAAAAATATATAATTAATGAAAAAAAAATTCAAATCTATTGAGAAACAAGCTGAAAAATACAATTTCATTTTGAATTTTATAGATTAAAAAAAGGTATTGTCAAGTTGCAATCTGTATTTATAATTTAATTTTTGTACATCCATCAGTGGAATGAGTTAAATAGAGTAATAATGGAAATCTCGTGCAACAAAAGCATATTTCTTTAATCATATATACTAAGTTTAATTTAATTTCAATAATGAATTATTTCAGATTTAATTCTTTTTTAAAATTCTTTCTTTTAATCCCTATATTTAATAGCAGTAAAAAATAATTATCTATAAACATCTAACAGTTTTCTAACAATGTAAAGAAATAAAAGAAATTTTATAATTTAAGAGGAAAGTAATGAATGCCTTTTCTATATTTATTATTCTAACATTTTAAAATTATTAAATTTGAATGATTATTGAATAAAATTTTTTTCTAATATCCCCAATTAATTTTGTTTATATCTATTCATTTAAGGATAAAATAGTTTAAATGTTTATTGATTAAATATGAATTATAGGTGTTATTTATTTTAATAACTGAGATAAACTTGAAAATAAAAATTGATGCACCAAGCAATTGTGCAAGACTATAATTATATACAGAACTTAAAATCCTACAGAAAAACATAAGAAAAAAACGTAAAATTCATTTATTAGAGCATATATATATATATATATATATATATATATATATATATATATACAATCCTCAAAGGAATAAATTTCATTAAAAAAATTAATATAAAGAAAGTATAAGTTTTCCTGCAATTATCGCATTTCAAAGTACTAAAAAATTATTATTTGGAAACTAAATAAAGCGAAAACTAACTAATGATTTACAAAATCAGGATACAGAAATTATTCTGAGCAACCAATTAATTCAATAAAAATTATCCTAGGCTACATTTAATTCAATAGTAAGAAAAAAGTGGCTAATAAGCAAATTAATTCCTAAATATTTGAAATATTCACAAAATTTCAAACGCTAACCACAGTAAAATTGAAAAGAAATGGTAATTTCAGCATAAAACGTTGTTAATATGTAACATATGACACTTCAGCGAAAAACACGATATTAATAAAACTTGAAGGAAATTGTGCTTAATAAATGTATTCCATAAATAAATATTGTAGGATTTGCATCACTTATATTACTAAAATCAATCTGGAAAAGTTAATATTTACATTTCTGTTGTCTTAGAACTTTTGACAGCTCTGCTTGCATGATGCGCCAAAATGTTGTTGTCCAAATCTTCTTAAAATGAAGTATTAATAGACTCAAATTACAAAATCAGAAGTCACAAATGTCATTAGATGCATTTTCGATAGCATATTTTGATTTCAAAAGCGTTAAATCCTTTTAATGATCAGTGTTCAGATGAAGCTCTTCGAGATGTACACAAACGCACGTGTGATGCCGACAATTATTCAAGCTTTTAAGAAGCTTCCGAGCTCAAATAAACTGCTTACTCACCAAAACACATATCCTCAAACAAAATGGTACTCATATTTCATCCAGCAAACTATAAAAATTCAATTTGTGAATATTTCATTCATGATATTAAAAGACCAAAACTGACTAGACTTCCTTCTAGATGCGCCATTTGCCTCGTTAAACAATGGTTACGTCACGTGACCAACAGCTATTCCATTTAATAATGTCAACCGTAATTTCATGACAGAAAAAAAATCACTTTCTGAGATTTTAATGACAAAACTGAATTGTGCCATTTTGAAACTTTAATTTGTCACCACACTTTTATTGCAGCAATAACTTTTTATGAACTTTTTAAACGAAATAGAAAATAACAATTGCTTATTGCTAGATTTTCAATATTTGAAAAAAAATTAATTGATATGAACTCTTTTTAATACACAAAAATATTATATAGATTTTTAATTAATTAGAAAACTATTTTTCATGTAAGAGAAAAATGCTATCTTTCTAGATTTATATTATATTTGATATTTGACGTTTCTGCTGTACTATCATTTTCCGAAATATCAACAAATCTGTATAGCTTTATTTTGCTGCATAGGGCATGTTACGTCGCGTAGTTAAGATGTTATAAATAATTTTGATCTTTTTCTGCTTCTTTGTTTGTAAAAGCTATTATAATATAATAGAAAAAAAGGATGGATTTGAATGATCTGGATAGAGATTCCGATAGTGAACATAACAGCAATGATATTGCAGCCATCTTACAATACTTAATCAGCAGGTATATTTTCATCTTATATAAGAGTTTATCGTATGAATTTTCCGAAGAATAAAATTTTGTGCGAACTTCTTTAATTCCTATAATTGTGTTGCATTTCCAATGCTGGAAACTCATTAGAGATTTATTGAAAAATTGTATCAATTCAGATCCTTAGAAATTCTTCCTGAGAAAATAAAAATTTCCCATTTTACAATATATCATATACAAAATTAGATTCATAATTTTAAAAGAAAAACTGTTACACCGCTATGCAAATATGGCAGTTTATTCATATGATCAATAATACAAATGAATTTTCTTATTGAAAAACCATTCAAATTTGATGATTGGTGCACAAAAATAAAAGTTATCTGTATTTTGGGGATGATCTTTGTCATTATTAAAAAACGACTATAAATATTTAACAATATTGCGGAAGATGATATGCTGTAATAAAATGAAATCGTCTGATAAATTTTTTAGAAAAAAAAAATGTTTGTGTTTGCTGTCCAGTTAGGTTCAAAAGAAATGAACCTAAGAATGTATTTGACTGAATTAATTTGAACAGAATTTCTTAAATAGAACTATCACTTTGAAATTTTTGTTTCAGGAGATATAAGCTTGATGTTGATTTTTGCATTTTTTTTGGGGGGGGGAATTTAAATTGGATTTTTTATTCATTTATGCCTTTAACTTGATCTATTTCAGAGCAGTTTCTAACTTAATTGATACAGTGTCCATGTGAAGTAGATATGAGTTGGTTGTAATAGTCTTGTGTTAAGAGTTACTATTATAATTTCAAGTTATTTAAGAATATATGTTACACAAAGTTCTATTTCACTTAAAGTTCTTTATGAACCAAAGTTTTCATGAAAATGTAAGGGCTGCAGTCCTGTGATTTGATTTCCTAAACATAACAATCATGCTGATAGTGATTTTCTGATACACTTTTTAATGTGACTGTTCATCTTTTGTAATATGATTATAAATTATGAAGCAGTTAGTAGTTTCTCCTATTCAGGATTCTAAATGATGTATTAAAATAATTATTTGAGTTTTACAATTTAAAAAATATAAAGTATATATTTTTATATACTTCATATTTTTTAATAAAAATATGAAGCAGGAAAAACATATAATAGAATTGTTTGGTAATTAAATATAAGCATGAAAAGATTTATATAGATTATTGACTTTTTAAACAAGATGATTCTCTTGTGTAACAACTCATGGATTATTAAACAAAGACATATTTTTTTCAAATTTGCTCAATATTCACTTTTGATATGATTGCTATAAAATAAAAACCTACTCTGTTCTATATAACTGAGTAACTATTTAATTTTTTTTTTAAGTTTCAATCGAATGTTTATTGTTTTCAAATACTATTGAGATGCAATATATTGTTTGAAACTTCTAACATTTCAATTTAGCTTTAAATTATTGGGTACTTTTCCGTGAGTCAAGTGGCAGCAAAAAATCACCAAGGAATTTAGAATATTCTAAAGGAATTTAGAATATTCCAAGAATTCTTTGGTGAGTTTTCGCTGATGTCCGGTTAATGGAAAAGTACCAATTATTGAATTGAATCTTTTGCTTTGACTTCCTTTGTATTAATATTGACATGGTTGGCATTTAATTAATGATAAGATTTTAATTTCCAAATTAACTTTGATAATTAATTATGAAAACAATGACAGCAATATGCTGTCATGCAAATAGAAGGATAGAATTTAAAAATATTTTATTGCAGTAACCTCTTTTAGTACTCCTTAAAAAAACCATGAATGTTTTTTTTTAATGAGAAAAGGGAATATATACTGCATCAGTGAGCTTTGTTTACCTTTTGCAAACATCAAAAATAGAAATTGTAATCTTCATGCCACAAATCCTAAAAATTTTATTTAAAAAGAAAAAGAAAGAAACTTAATTTTGAAAGATAAAAAAAAAATTCTTATTAGTTTATTTTAATTTTGACTATATTCCATTATAGTCAAAATTAAATATTTTTGGAGTTTATATAGTTTTAATGTATTTAATATTTGAATAATAATTTATTTCAGTGGACAAGTGCGAATAATTGCAGCGTCTCCTCAGTTGTACAATGATGGTTCTGATGATGAAACTGCGGTTCGCTGCACTCCCAAAGGTATTTTTACATTTATATTTAATCTATCTTGATTGTTTGCTTATTCTAATTTTAATTAATTATTATAGGTATAATTAAAGGATTAAAATATATGTCATATTTAAAAAATATGATTTTAATAGAACATGAAAGAAAAAGTAGTTTTATAATTTAGTCAACTGCATTATTTCATATATAGATTTTCTGTTATTACATTGTACAGATAACATTTAATATTTAATGAAAATTTATCACTGAAACTGAAATCAATTTTTCATTGTAATATTGTAATTCATTTTTGTTATAAATTGATATTTTAATAAAATACAACATAGATAAATGTACACATTTTATATTGTTCTTTGATGATCCATAATCTTATAATTTTTAGTTATTATTGGTTGTTAAAGTTAAAAATTATTATATTCAGTATTTATAAAAATTTTAAAAAATTCAAACTAATTTGTTAATGTATTAAGTAATGAATGTGAATAGAACTTATTTTTATTTGGTAGACAAACAAATTGGAGTTCCATATTCTTACATTTTTCATATCTCTATTCTCATATTACTCTATAAATTGTTTTGGGATTTAATGATTTACAGATTGGTCATAGTAGGAAGGCATTTAAAAACATGAAAATATAAATTGATTAACAAAAACAAATAAAAACCTTTCTGTATAGGTTATAAGTTTTTCACATATCAGAGCACTGAATGTAATGAAGAATAGAAAGATAATATTACTGCTTAATATGGAGTCATTTCAAAAAATAACATATTTTCCCTTGTACTGTAAGTTGGTATTTTGGAAGTGTGAGCCTCTATTTAAAAGACTATTAGAGTCATTGAATTTTTTATAGTATGTTTCCCTAGTAAATTTTTCTCTAAAAATTTTGTAAACTTATTACTTTAAGAATAGTTTTAAATTATTGCTATCAAAAAGCAAAATTAATTTTGTTTTGATTTGTCATTAACTAATTAAAGTTAGAATATTATTTTATTATTATTAACTAATATTATTTTATTATGAATAAAAAAAAGTTTACAATCTAAAATTTAACAAATTAAAAAAAAGAATATTAGTTTTCTTTTTTTTTAATGTGTTATATTTTAGATTGTAAACTTTTTTTATTCATAATGGTGAATGAAGGAATATAATTCAAGAAATTGCAATTCAATAATGTGAAGATGTAATTGCAATGTTCATAAGGCATAGTTTCTAAACTTATGTCATAGTAAGATCTATTTTTCTTTTTCTTTTACAGCTGATCATTATCCTGATACCTCCTGCCTTAAGGTATAAATATGTCACATTTATTAATCAAAGAATTGTAGTTTCATGAGAAAATATTTTACAATATTTTCTTGCTCTTAGGGTAGTGATTTAAGCCAAGCCATTCTTCTTAATTCTGGAGCGTTGAATGATCGACATGCAAATTCTCCAGCTGGTAGTATGATTCCATTGCCTTGCATGTTGAGATCAGTAAGAACTTTCTTTAAATTTAAATTCGTATAATAATAATGTGATGTCTGTAATAAAATGCTTTAATTTTTTTTCTGTTTAAGTTTTAATCTTCTTCCATATTGATCAAAATCCATTTCAAATCATTAAATGCATAAAAAACCTCAGAAGTCAAATTATAAAAAAAACTGTTTTTTTAAATTATTATTCAGTAATAGTGCTTTTGTTTTCTAATTAGCTGAATCATTTAACCATATTTAGTAAAGTTAGTGTATGCAATATATCCTTCTGATGAGTTGAAACCACCCCTTTCTAAACATGCAGTGGTTTCTGATCAAAACCAAAAGATCTAAAATAATATTCTAACTTTAATAATTGCTTGTAGATGTCAACACATAAGTTAATGTCCCTGTTACTTACAAAAAAAAAGTATCATTTTTAAAGCTTTTTCTCTGTATTTTCAATTTAATTTTTTTTTATCAAGCAAAATGTAATCAAATTCAAAATGCCTTCATAAATTTGTTATATAATAGCTGTCTACAACATAAACATTTTTTTTTCCAAATCAAATCATGAATGAAAAGTTCTTTATACTTGAAATCTCTTTTGGTGGTTTCAGAGACTTATTACAACATACCTAGTGCATGAGATTTTCTACCATTTGAAATGCGTTAGTGAAACCAATTTATTCTCCTTCTCTTAGTCAAATAATTAATAATTTAAGGGGATTTTGCATGCGAGGAATTTATTTAAATTTTAGTAAGTTTATACGAATAAGATGGCTGAAATTTTCACTTTTGAGTTGCATTCTTGTATGAGATAACAACTATATTATGTGGATGTTAAATATATTTTCTAATATAGTATAATTTTCTTAATTTTTAAATGGTATATTTAAATATTATCTTTCTTCATAATTTGAATATAGTGTTGATTGTATGTAAAGTCTAAATGTCATGTAAGCAATGTGTTATTGCTTTCTTTTTTTGAGGATTACTTGTTATTAAATTGTTTAATTTTTTGTAGAATTGCATAAGTAGTTATTGATAATATTGTATTTCTAAATATTTAATTAAATAATGGATTATTGTGTTACAAAAATTAAAAGGTATTAATTATTAATAAGAAAAATATGTTATAGATGCATGGTGGCACACCAGTGACTCCACCCTTTGTGGTGCAGTCAATTATAAATTTTTTAAAGGTGTTTTCACTTTCCTTTAGAAATCGTTTGGTAGATAACTCCAATTCAGCATGCATTCTACTTAAAATATCATCTTACAATCTTATATTTGTCCTCTAATCTACAAAAAAAAGTTACACTAATGTTACTTTAATTTGAATTACATATACAGCTGAAACTTTTACTTTAATACAGAGCAAAATAATTTTTTTGTGGTAAATAAAGTTTTGAGTTGTTAGTATTTAGTTTTATTATTTTCCCAATAATCACAAGTCAAAATTATTTGACAGCACTCCAATACTTCATTAACCATTTCTTTAAAAAGAAATGGTATGTTGAGTGATAAAGGCTCATCATCCCTGTCCTAGTCAATTCCATAATAAATATTTTCCTGTAAATTTTTTTTCTGTCAGTTTTTTTCTAAAAACTTAAGTAGCATGTAACACTGAAAATGAAATCCTCTTGATTCCTTTTCTCTTTAATATTTCAAACATGTTTGTTGTAAATTAACCAATAAAAAGTAGAAGTTTCCAAAATATTTCTAACAATTTCAAATATGCAGTCAACTAAGCAATGTTTAAATAAAGGTTGGTTCATCTGAATGCAACATCATTTAGAGTTCTTCCAGTAAAATATTTAAAACTCTACTGATGGAGAGATTTTCATTTGTTAGCAAATAATAATTGGTTTAATCATATTTATGAACTTGTACATTTTTAAGTTAATTTCTTTTTTTCTAATTTTAGTTTAAATTTGAATTTAGTTCTTTTTATGCACTTAGAGCTACATTGTCCTCACTATTATTGCTGCTATTATTTTGCATTAAAATAGAAATAGAAAATTACTATTTTTCTTCATCTTAAAAACCAGTGAGAATTATAATTTGAAAATAAAAATAAAGTGATATTTTTGATTTTTATATTTAAGTCTTCCTGTAACAAGTTATGAAGAACCAATCTGTGCTGCTTAGATTATATATCTTTCTAAAATGGATTATATTTATAATTAGCTTTCACAGTTTTGCTTATATTTTTATATCTTGGTTCTTTTTATTCTATTTCAGTTTTCCTGTTCTATGAATAATGTATATAATTATTTAATCACTTTTGTACCATATATTAAGAATAAAAATTAAAATATCTATCAATTTTTTTAAAAAAAATCATTCAAGTTTTCAAAGAGATGTTAGAGGTTAAATTTAAAAAAGTTTTTAGAATTTCTGTTTTACTGTTGAAATGACTTATTGTACATTCTTGAAGATTCTCAAAAGTGGTTTATTTTATAATAGAGAGAAATTGGAATGAATGGCAGACAACATTTTACCCTGGGTGACCGTTGCCAGATAATGCAGAGGTAACTATATTTGTGATCTGATTTATTTATCAGTTGTTGCAGTTTTAAATTGTGGTTTGTTGCATATTACAATTCATAAATGAATTATTATGTGTATGAGTAGTATATTAAATTATTTTTAACATTTGTTTCTTTAATTTTAATTTTACAAATATTTGCCTTGTATGCAAAGACAGAAAATATGTTTTGTGATTGTAACTATTTATATACTTTTTTTTTCTTTTCCCATTCTTTTTGTTAGCTTAATTTCTTTTTTTAATATAAAATTAAATTGGAAAACAGTGTCAGTATAAGAGGTTATTTTAATAGTGTATGATTAATGTGATATCTATTACATTAAAACCCTTTGTGTACATTTGACGTGTTCCATATTAGTTTCTATTTTATTTATTTATTTTTGCAATACTAATTTTTAAAATTTCCTAAATATCATACTGCAGTTTATATTCTGATTAATAAGAAATAAATAATTTCTTGCATGAAATCTGCTGTCCTCACATGTTTAGAAAAAATAAACTTTCAAATAAATGAAGAGTCAAAGGGCTAAAGTAAGGATTTCAGCATTTCAGATCGTATTCTAAGGCGATTGAGTTTAGATAAGATGATTTATTGCAAAATGATTTGACTGTCAAAAAAAATCTATAACTGTTTTGTTGTTATTTTAATTTATTTAAATTTTTCAAAAAGTTCTGTTTTGTAACATTTACAAGTCAGAACTTTTCTTAGTTTCTAAAAAAAAATTTATGAATGTTATGAAGAAATGTATTACATTAATTTACTTTCATTCTAATTTTTGAATATATTGTAGAAATAAGAATCTGATTCGAGAAAATGTTCTTCCTTTCCTTCTGAGGTTTCTGTATTCTTTTATCTGAGAAACAATGCTTGCCAAGTCTAAAATTATTTCATGTGATGAAATATTTTTATTTAAACAAATGCAGTATATTGTTTTTAATTTTTTTAGGAGTAATATTTATGATATTGTATTTTTTAAAACTATTTTAAGGATGGAACATTCAGAAGGCTTGTTTCATTACTTCCTGAAGTATTATTGACTTTTCTTGTGATATTTTGCTTTAGAAATGATTCACCATGTTCTGAATTTTATTTCATTATTTTTATTGTCTGGCTTAACCAATAAATTTTATAAGACAGCATAAAGTTACAATCAGATTTAAGTGCATGGTAGCTTTTTGAAGAATGTAATAGAATATGTATAAATTCACATTGTATTTTGAAAATGTATCGATTTTTTTTAATAGCTTCTCTTTTAAGACTATGTAAAAGGCAAATTTCATAATATCTTATAATGCTTGCTTTACAATCATTAAATTTTGCTTCATCTTTGTATGTAATGAGATAATGATAGGAGCTTATTGTATTAGGAAAATGCATAAATATCTCTTTCTTAGAAACATATGTTTTACAAAAGTTTTCATTGAAATATTGCCTAATGGAAAAGATTTTGTATATTTGCATTTCAGTCAATTAATGTCTCTTTAGATTTGTTAGTAAGACTAAATACATTTAATGCTTTATAATTTTGAAGTTATGTGATTATTTTTTGTAAATTTAATGTATCATTCAAACCAGAAATTTTAAATTGCTATTTGTATTCAAGATCAGATATGCTATTTTGTATATATAAAATTGAGAGTAGATAATTGTTTGCAGATTACTTCCATTTCCAGTTATCTCTTGCACAATGCTATTAATACTAAATATGCTTCATTTAAGAATTTTTAATAGCTCTATTGTAAAGAATTATATCTGATTATATTGGTGTGATTTAATATAATTTAGCACTATTAATTTTAGATTTCAATCTAGATATTTTAATCTATTTAAAATTGTTATAGTTCTAGTTGATCATTTTTTGAATTGGTAATAATTTAACTGTTTTATGATTTTAAATAATGAGATATTAATTTTATTTTTGTTTTGCATAAAAGTATCTTTCAATCCCTGATGTAGTTTTAATTATCATTCCCTTATAGAATGTTCATGTGATTCTAAATGAAAATTTTTGGTACATTGAATATATATTTAAAAATAAAATATTTGGTGACATTTCTATTTGTCAATAATTGTGTACCATTTCTATCAAACTTATGTTTTTGTAAATATGAAATGGTTTTGATTTTAAATGTGTGAATAAGAATTAAAAATTAACATTAATATCTTTGGTATATTGAATATGATGAATTATTTCTATGATATACTTGTAAGACTATATTTTAATGCTGGATAGCTCTTTTCTTGATTTATTTTTGTTGTTGGCCTATGTTCAATTGGTTTTTATATGGAATTAAGTTAATTTTAAAAAATCTTTTTTAGGGTAATTCCTAATAAGAAAGATACTTTAGACCGTTATTCAGGAAAGGTATTTTGTGGTACTTTTGCCAAAGAGGGTGATGTTTTTATGTCAGCTGCACAAGGTTAGAATTACTGAGTAACAAAATTTTTCATTTTGTTTGATAATTATATTTTAATTAATTAAAAAAGAATTGAATTTTGATGTTTTTATTCAAGTATACTAAAAAATCTCTTATTTTTACACTTAGATTATTGTATCAGGTTATATGATACAAGTAAAGGACTTTTTAAGCTGAAAAAACTTGTTGAAGCCAGAGATGTTGGATGGAGTATTTTAGATACTGCTGTTAGGTAATTATTTATGTATATTTGTAGTCATAAAGATACATATTTAAAAAATGATTTTGTGTAATGTGGTTATAAATATTAGTTTCCATTCTACTAATGCAATGCTAATAAAAGTTTTTTATAGCTTTTAAGTGCATTTTTTTATACTTTAAGAATTGTGGATTAATGACTCTCTTTTCATGATTAATTCTGGCTCATTTGTTTGCTTTAAGTTGTTTTTTAAATTGTAATATAATTTTGCTTACTTTTCAAACTAATTTCAGCCCAGATGGAAATACTTTTATTTACTGCAGCTGGTCTGAATGTAGTAAGTAGTTTGTCCATTGTCTATTGCTTATATATTTACTTAAAATGTTATTAATTCAATTTATCTCCATTGTTAAAATTAATTTTTTAATTCTTGAATTAAAAAAAGCATATAGAAACATTCAGAATATATATATATATATATATATATATATAT
>JAOUZG010040464.1:940232-961111 GCA_026289955.1 Argiope argentata | reverse complement strand
AGTGTGTCTTATATTTGAATGAATATTGTTATTAATATTATTTTCTTTCTACTCTTACAAACTTATAAGAAATTTTTTTAGCCAAGTAAGATTTTTATAAGCATTTTAATTTTAGACTTCCTTTGACAGCTGCAATTGTATGTTTTTGAAACTTTTGCTTCACTTAATTATAATTGGCTTGTAAAATCTATTATTCAGAATTACAATCTTTGAAAATTCTTTAAGCCATATCCTTTGTATTAAAAAATTAATTATAAAAAGATAGTAAATAAATTCTAGCTGGTAGTTGAAGAATAAAGTTTCCTGGCAATAAAGTACATTATTATTTGTATATATACTTTCCTGTCATAAAAATATTTATCCACAAGCATTATTCTTGTCTATTGATGCATATGCTTGTTATATCTACAGTCTGAATATGTGAGTGACTGTAATTTTGTTATATTGATCCCTTGTATGGATGTATATAAAAATATTTAAATAAAAATGTCAGTCAATATATTAATTTTGGAGTATTATAATATTATTTATTTATGTGTTATATATGTAGTAGTAGAAACTATTTATTTTCAAAATTCTGAACAGATACTAATTGCAGAATGGTGGCTTTTCTTTATTGTGTAAAAATCATTAATTAGTTAAATTGTCATCAATGAATGAAATTTCTAATAGATTTTTAGATAAAAGATTTTAATAAGCCCCCCTCCCCCCCCCAAAAAAAACTTTTGTGACTTTTATCTATAACTTTGATGGTCTACCAGGATTTTTGTAATATTATTTGTGTTGTGCTTACTGTACTACAAATATTTCTTTAAAATCAAATAAATACGGAAAAATATTTGGAAGCAAAAGCATTGGTACTGAAAAGATGATTTTTAAAAAATTTTAAGATGGTATATAAAGATGATTTTTTGTAATATTTTCGAAAATCAACTGAAAAAGGTGAAGATTTTATTCAATTTTTTATTAAATTCCTATTCAATTTTTTAATTGTAAATTTTTAACCTCTGTGTGCCAATTTGGTGGGTAAATGGTCTAGTTTGTAGAGGATTCATAACTGCATGGCATCCTCTTTTTTCAAACAATGTTATTTAAATAGATATGCAATATTATTAATATTGTAATAACAAAGTGGACATAATAAAATAGATAAGACCCAAGACAATTATACTAGACAAAATATTATCATCTACCTTGATTTTTTTACAAATTGCCTGATTAGACAACAGTCTAACAACATTATTTTATTTGTTCTGTATCCCTTTCACACAACTTGATGTGAAGAAGTGCCATGGTAATTTGCCTTAAGAGTTAAATAACTGTCACAGAAATAACAATGGCAAGAATGGAATGTAGAAAATGTAAACATATTAAAGGGTATTTTCAAAAAGTCAATTCTGCATATAAAATTTCATTTGTTTAGTATTTACCTTTAATGAATCGTAGTGAACTTTGTTACTTTTTCACTTATTAGAGTTTTTGTATTTTTAAATATTTGATTTATAAATTATTTTATAGAATCTTGTTCAAATCAGTTTGGTTCTAAATTAACTATAGAGCACCACAGTCATATAAAATTTAATTATTATCAATTGTAATTAAATCTTTATAATGTATTCTAATCAAAAACAATCAACTAAATTTCAAAACTCATAGACTATCAAAACAGGAATAAAAAAATCAATTATTTCAATCTTTACATATTTAAAAGAGACAAGTAAAAAGTATAAAAATTGTATGTTTCCAATTCAATTTGCAGAATTTCGTGATAGCAATTCAGGGAAAATTTATCTGTGTATATAAAAAATTAAGAAGAGGAATTAATTGAGGTACTAATTAAATTACTGGACAAAAGAGAATACAAAGGGTGTAAAAATCATGGCACACTAAAATGCGTGTCAAAAGGTATCCATTGTGTTATTCTTGCAATAGTTTTTGAGAACATAAAAACAAATAAATGCATTTCTAAGTCTTCACAAAGTGAAATCTCAAAAGTGTATTTATTCTTTTCAAAATACTCAGAATTGCTATAGAAAGAATAATTTATTTTAGCTGCAAATGAAAATGTTCTGGAACAAACATATAAAACAAGAATGAACTGTTAAGGAATTAATGAAAATGGTATTGAGATTAATGATTTCTGCTTCATAAAATCTTTGTATAATTTTGGTTAAATGGTTTTTGCATCAACAAAATAAGAAAATATTAATATGAGTTATATTTTTAAGCAATTTTTTTCTAAAAAATTAAACTTAAAAAAAATTTCAACTTTTTTTGAAAAGCTCAGACTTGCTAAAGAAAATGAAAAGGTCTTTATTTCCATGATTACATAAACAACTGATCTTTCACAAAAAAACACTTTTCCTTCCAAAAATCAAATCGCATTAAGAATCAAGGTGATTATGTATGGCACGGAGCTTTACTTTTCTGGTGGATAAAATATCACTCACATAACAGGCACTTGGAAGTATTATCTCCTGGAATGAAAGACTCGCTTATGATTGAAAACAGTTGAGTATTATCTGTGATTAAAAATAATTTGGCTTCTAGTAACTTTCAGGTTCCGTTTTAAAACCTTGATTAACTATGGACGGAATTTTTACAAAGGCTTCTGTTGGAGATGGAATGGGGGTTTCGGGATGACCGTTTCCGATGTGTTCCGATAAATGACCGTTGGTCAGAGGGTCTGCTGGAGCCTGGACAACGGCATGCTGTATAGATGCGGTATCGCTGGCAGTTTCGTTGGAGGTTGTTGAATTATTTGAGGCAGAAGATTCTGCAGATGCACCTACAAAATAAAGCATTGATAATACTGAATACTATATAGATTCAAATATATTTTAAACTTTAGAAATCCGGATTTCCAACAGCAAATAAACTCTTAGGCAGTAAACCAAAAAACTATTATTCATTTTTCTTACGATATATGTTGAAAAGCGTGGAACCGTTCCCGAATTTAATACAAAAATGTCTAGTTTAAACCAATTATTATGGGGGGAGGGGGAATGTAAAATAAGTATAATGTATACTTACAAAAAAAAGTTATAAATATTCAGTACATCTTTGTTAGTTTAAATAATATATTTAGGTTCGTTATATGTCTATACAGATTGATTCTTGAAATCGGGCCCGAATAACATTCAAACCTCTCAAATTATTTAAATGCAGGTTTCAACCATTATTTCATTTCTGTTAAAGACAGTGTAAAGTAGTAATGTCCTATAGTAAAAATATTACGAGTGCTACAACTTCTTATTAGTAGAAAAAAGGCAGTACTGTCAGATCTTGCTATTTCAATAGAAAACTCAACTAAATCTTATAATAGGAAATAAATACTTCATCACTTTCACAACATCCGTAATAAAATAATGTATGCAAGGCATTCCATTATAATATGATTTTGCACTGAAACCGATCTGTTTGTATTATTGTTAGTCTGTGCTGACATTAAGGCATACCAAATAAATTCTAGAAAGTCGAAATTAAGATAACATTTGTTGACTTGGATACTTTAATTCATACTGATTATAGTTTGATAACATGCATTTCTTCCAAGTTAGGGTGACTATTTGTTGCATTTCATCAAATGACCGATATGTGAATTTCAAGCAATAGATGAATACCAAATTTCAGGAACAATTTGATATTCTCTTCCTTCATAAAAATGGTCTCATTTTTAGGAAACTTATATGAGACTTGAAAATTCCACTTTGAAATCATTATCTTTATCCTAGAATTAAAAAGAATTGATTCTTGACTGAAATAGTATTATAGACTAGATAAAATAATCAATTACAAATCAGATAATACTTTAAGTTCTCTACAACCATATTGGAATATGTAATCCCATAAACTAGGTATGCAAACTGAAAATTTTTGGTACTTACGTATTAGACCATCGACGCCAACGATTCTGTAACTCATTGGCGACGGATTCAAATTTGGCGATAAACCGCCGACGCCAATGAAACCAACAAAATGGCGGACGACAGTTAAGGTTTGAATAATTTTTTAAATAATGGCGGTTTTTTGCAATCATTAGCGGTTTGGCAACTCATTGGATACGCCTTCAAATTTGATGATAAAGATTACCGGTCTAATATATAAGTACCAATTTTTACATCAAAAAAAATCATATCTAATCTTTAAAAAACGTACCAGAAGTTTTTTTCATTTATTAAGAATGGCGAATAATTACTTGCGTTTCATTTGTACTCACCTCCAAGTAACATTTCTTGTAAAAGATTGTCTATCTTCGCCATTCCGAACAGCTTCGCGAACTGGATCTGCTCTATCATCTGCCATGTGATACTTTGAAGAGCTGGCAATAACAGTAAAATATCACCAAATCTGCCCCGAGATTCATATTGGCGATCGTTAATGTAATCTTCCAGACTGGTCTGAATCTGATCTCGAAGAGCTTTGATTCGAGCCGAGTCGCCTAATCCTTTGGCATCTGCAAGAGAAAAAGAAAGGAAAAATCATCTTTATACAAGAAATTTTTTGATAAGGCAAAAAGGTAGCTCACTTTTTAAATATTTTATGTCATGTACTTTCATCAAAATAGGAGTTAAAAGATTGAGAGCCTCAGTTATTGACAAAAGCTGGACAAGCATATGCACAAGGAAATAATAACAATAAAATCTTTTACTATACCTTGATTCTTCTATAGGTAGTACGTACTAGTACTACATTAACCCTTTGACGACTAATCCGGCCCAACCGGCCGTATAAATTCTATCCTTGCAGGTCCGTCTCTGTTTCAAACGATGAGAGCAAGATGTAAAACGAGTTATCAAGAGGGATATTTTTGCTTTACATCTTGCACCTTTCTTTTGAAACAGAAAGCGGCAATCCAGGATAAAAATTGTGCTGTCGTTTGGGCCGCGTCAGTAGTGAAAGTGTTAACAGGCACATGTTAAATGAAACAAAACAAAAAAAAAAACAAAGATGCACGGTTAAAATTATTAATCTTGTACTGGTAGAATGGAATCATTTCGAATCCTCCTCGTACTAGTACTAAAATCATGCCACTTCAAGGAGAGTAAACGTCTTTTATCAAACAATGCTGTCTACACTTGGAAATAATTAAAAGTTACGTGTCATCAGTATACTAGTTGCTAACTCCACGTATTTGATGATTATTCCACCTATAATTAACTGATTTAACTCCACGATAACTCCATGTATCCCATTTTATTTTTCACTAATAAATGATTGCATGGATATGAGCCCTAAGATAAGAGTCAAAACTTAACAGTTTCTAGTTTTTGGAAAATAGTTTCGACTGCTTCTGCACTTTAGTTCTCTTCCATGACGCGATGTGTCTCCATTTGCGAAAGCAGATGATATCAGTAGCATTTCTCATTTAATTATAACAAAAAGAAAACTAGATCAGACGGTCGTGAAACGGACACTCGGGAGTGCGCTGCATTAAATATTTGCTCTCTTTGTTATATTAAAAAACACAAAAATAAAAACCCGAAAATGATTTGGTATTCCACAATTTTATTCAAGGAGGATGGGCTGATAATGCCTTTGTTAGACAGTACGCAAGAAAGTTTCTTGGTGACTTCCCGCAGATTTAATTTGCAACACATACATTAAATATAGACTTGCATTTGATTTATCAGTATTTAGATTTAGTTTTAAACTATTTCGTATATTGACTTTTGTTTTTAAAAATGGTATTTCTTTTCTATTATACATAACTTACCTTTTTATAACCAGAAATGTCTTTCTATAAATTATTGTATTTTTGGAATATTACAACACATTTAGGGCGCTCAAATTTTTATGAGAAAATATGATTAGTGCAAAAGATGATTTATGTACTGATTATGCAATATGTTTTAATAAATGAAAGTGCTTATTTTCTGTGTGTGTTTTTAAAATTATATACGCCAATACTTTAAAATAAATTAAGAGTAAGAGTGAAATCTGGGTGACAGTTCCATTTCAAGTACTTACTTAAAGCTGAATATTAATTAAAATATATCACATTATTAGATTAAGAGTTCTATTTTAAAAGAAAGCATTTTGTAAAGCATTCAATGATTGTTTTTTAATTATATTTAATGAACTATTTATGTAAATGTTTTATTCGTTAAGCACACATTTTCATATTAAAAGAATCTTAGATGATAAATCGCATAAAATAGCTGTATTTCAAAAACTGTTTAAATTAATTTCTAAACTACAAGACAAAAGAATGAGTCGGCTTTCTAACGCAGAGGTAGCGCGTCTTCCTCGTGTTCTGGGACTCCTCGTTTGGGCATGGCTGTTCTGTGTGTTATCTGTGAGATGTGTGAATGTGTCCCCTTGTAAAAAGGGGTTGTGCAAGCGAATGCGGTGAGTGTGCAGCTAAGTAGTACTCTTGGCCCTAGTTGGCGCTACTTCAAAAACAAAAGACGCTCCTTTCGGTTTAAATCTGCTCCTGTATCAGCGGATGGCTTGTCCAATATGGCAAGTGCCATAAGTAACAACAAAAGAATGAAAATTATATACTAAAAAACATATTTCCCTTACCAAGTTTGTAGTAATAATTAACACTAAAAAATCTTTCTTGTTTTATTTTAAACTTAATTCACACATATGTTGTTGCCGAAAAATCTAATATTCAATTATTTAATGTACACCATACGAATAAGATACGTGCCCAAGCATAACTGCCATGACAGTGACATATCAAAGGATCATCAGGGGAAGGAATATTGATCTAAATTAAGAAAGAGCAGCTTAGCAAAAACAAATATGCCTGGACGCGTCGAAAGTCATTTGTTGAAGGAACTAAAAATTTCTTAAGTCTGGGGCAATAATTAATGCGCTATACAACTATGTCAAGAGCGTAATCACATTTTTAATGATGCTTACATAGCTTTCGAAGCATACATCTCAAAGCTTTTACATAGCTTTTTCCATCTTGGGTAGGTATAAAACAAACTCACCCAAGAACTTCTAAAGACTAATTTAGATCAATCGTGTAATGATACTTTTAAGGACTAGAACAGAATATTTTTTTTCCATTACTTTTTCTTTCTTCTCCGAGTCCAGATCTAAAACAAAATGTCCAGCATAGCCAAAGAGCAAGCTCACACTAAAAACACATAACACACACAGAGAGAGGGGGGGACAGAGAGGACGGCTTCACAACGAAAGACTCGCACAGAGGAAACAACTTGAAATCATGCAATGTTCGTACCATAGAAACTGATTTCATTCACAGAAAATCTGAAGCTTACATGGATCGAAAAACACAATAGCTTTAAGGCAGGCAAACTCTGTGTCGTCGACGTGGGCTTCCCGAAGAGTGGTCGTCAGTTCGTCCATTATCCGGCATCCGATGCGACTGATTTCGATTTCTTGAGATTGACGGGGAATTACGAAATCGTTACCTAATAGGAGAGTGTCTTTGAGATGCATGGAACGCCTTGCCAGACCTAATAGTAAATGCTCCCCGGCATGAGCACGTAACAGAGCTACCTGAAAATGAACGAAGTGCTTTGATGAGAAGAGGTATAGAACCATCCTGCTTTCGACAAAAAGATAAACTCAGTATAAAGTATTTCCTAATTTTATAAAGCAATATTCGTAGAGAATTAAAACTCTATCAAATCAGTTAATTATAGGCGGAACAATAATCTATAGTTTTCCAATTTACAATAAAAAAAGGTAATTTCTCAACAAAAATGTACCAAAATTTAAGACTATGTAAACAGAAGTATCAAGAGAAAATTTTGAAAATATGGCAATGGCAATGATGAAATATGAAATTTGCAATCTGAAAATATGACAAGCAAATTTTAATTAATCGGATCATTTTTCCGAAATGAGAAGTTTAAAAATATCGGAGATAAAATTTGAATTAAAAATATGAATTATTAAATCTTATTTCACAATAATGATAGTTTAAAGCCGTGTTAAATTCATTTATTTGTACTGAATGCATCCTTTATTTTGAAATGAATCTAAATCAGTTTACAGTACTGTAGTTTCAGGATCCAGAGATTACCACTATTCAACGACTGTACTGCGCTAAGGGATGATAAGCATCAGATGAACGTTTATCACACCTCCTAATTCCACGAAACATCTAAGTTTGCTCTATTGCTAACATATATGTCTTTCATTTCTACTCTCACTTCTTTTTGGCAAAATAAACGCCTCCTGACGCATGCGCAAGACACAGTGGGTTTCTGAAACCGAGAAACAGTATTTCCATTTCCTTATCCTGAAACTTGGAAGCAATTAAAAATGCTTTTTTTATAACAATGAAGCTACAGCATTAATTTCGGACCGCAGTGGTTAGGAGGTAAAGCCTTAGCGAATAAACCGCAGGGTTTTAAGTTCGAGGCCCAATTTTATCAAAGAACCATCGTGTAAGGGGGTCTGTTGCACGTTAAATTCGTCAGGCCAAACGTCCTCCCTCCGATGGAGCATGGTTTGGAAATAGGGGTACCAGTTCAGGTGCCGTCCTCGTCATCAGACCACGGTTCAAAATTACGAAATCCGTCCCAAAATATTCTCGTTTTGCTTTACAACGGAATGTTAATACAACTAAATTAAACTAACTAAACTATAGAATTCACTTCGTGTTAATGTAAGACGGAAAAGTTCAGCACCGTACCTGATCATCCAGAGGTAGGTCACAAAACTGAGGAATGTACTTCGCCCAATCGACAAGTATTAGCAACTGTTGCTTCATCGACTCACACACATCCGAGATATTTGCTACTTTCTTCGACGAAATGTCTCCGTCTCCTGATGGAGTCATCTGGAATTATTTAAAAACACTAATCCCACAAACGCTTCATAGAATCCAAAAAATGTGTGCATTTGAAATGAGAATCAGCATTAAAAAGAATGTGTTTCTCATTTATTCATCAATACATTCTATTTTCGTTATTTAATAAATAATAGTTAATTCTGTTAGAGACTAATGGCAGATATATTAAATACACAGATGAGGTTTCAGTCTAATATTAAAAAAGTTGATTTTTAATGCAAGTTAACATTAAAAGGAAACCAATTATATGTTATACGATTGATAAAATTTTTCAAGCATTTCCAGTAATCCAGTAACTTTAGTAAAACACTTTAGTAAAAAATCCAGTAACTTAGTTTTTTCCCACAGTAATCTAATTTATGTCATTATAAATGAAATCTCAAAAGTCGCCAACACTCGACTGTACAACACCTTTTATATTTTGAGGAGTAAGAAAAATTACATTTTAATAATCTGTGTAAAGGCCAAAGATCATAGAGTATAAGTTGGAAAATTATTTATGGGTAAGGCGAAATAAACTTTATCTATTAAAAAAGAAGCAAAGTAGAAAGAAATGCATTTTTTTCCCTACATTAGTATAAAAAAATCCCTTTTCAATCCTAAAAGAGACATACACTAAAGTGACAGAGCAAAAAATTATTGTAAATTGAATGCTAACGGTATACATTTTGTTGCAGAAACATTAATGCAAACCTTTATTGAAATTATGATGTTTTCCGATTTTTGATTTTAAAAAATATTTTGTTTCGAAGACCAAACGTATAAACAAAGAATAAACTTAATAACTATTACATTCAAAAATAATTATTTTTACATGCAATATGCTACCATTTATTTTAGGCAGAATTTGATACATTACAACATTTAACCAAAGGTTTTGTGTTGGTCGTTTCAATTTTTAATCGTAGATACCATTTTCAAAATTCAAGGAGTCATTTTTGAGCAATTCAAGAGAAAAACTTTGAATAAGTATCTCATTTCACTTCACATTTTAATGCTGATTTAGTTTACTTCTCCAAACTTTTAAAAGGTGGGCTAGTCAAACTGGTTTTTAACTATAGAAAATTATCAAACTTAGCCATAATTTTCCCCCAATTCAAATTCCCCTGTCAATGATCTATATTCAGGTTGCTGAAACAGAGCTTCCCCCCCCCCCCTCAAAAAAAACATGGGACGCATCCCGCAAAAGGTGGAGGATTTTGAGTTTCCTTATATAACCACATAAAATAGGCTTCTACAGAGGGGGGAAAAACTTAGTTAAAAAAGTTGGGAAGTAAAATACAAGTTTAGTGGACTATATAACCTCAGTGGGATAAAATTTAAAACATAATGTCTTTTTATCTATGTATTTCAAGAAAAGCAAAAAAATTTTAATAATAATAGTTTACAAAAAAAAAAAACTAAACAGGAAGACGCTATATGAGATTTCATACAGAAATATCTTTAAGGAATTCGTAATCTAAATGTTATAAATTTTAAAAAAGGATAAAAAAGTGAAAAGAGCGAAAACTACCTGTCTAGAATACATTTCTGCGTTAAGAAGTGCTGTTAAACTTATGCCAGAATTATTTGTGGCTTCATCGTAGCTCGGCCGCCGACAGCTGATTCTGTCTCTCTCATTTTGTACAGCTACGAGTACAAAAACAACATTAGGAAAATAAAAAAATAACACTAACAAATTCTCTTATTATTGTACGATGAAGTATTAATATTACCCGAAAGTTTTTTTTAAAAAATTCAGTATTTTAGGATCTTTGACAAAAAAAAAGTATAACAATCTCTGATTACCTTCTTTTTTCATTCCCGCTCTGAAACATTTCTTTAATCTGCAGTACCGACACTGGTTCCTTTTGTCTTTGTCCATCACGCAGCTCCTTGTGAAACGGCACGTGTACACATGATTCTTCCGGACGCTTCTCCGGAAGAAACCTTTGCAACCATCGCAGCTGGACGCCCCGTAATGCTTGCCAGTGGCTCGATCTCCACAGATGGCGCATAACTGATTCAGGCCGTTGATCGAGTTATTTGTGGCAGCTGCGACTCTGTTTAATTGGTTGTTGGTCACTTGCTGCAAGCTGATCTTGGAGTCCCCTACGAAATGAACAAAAAAATTATTGAAGAATGACAAAGCTACAAAAATACAAAAACTAAAATAAAAACTATGTTGTTTAAAAACATTGTTCAATAAAAAAAGTCATCCCCCAATAAATGTATTTGCTGAATGCTTCATCAGTGTGTAGACGTGGTTTTATTTTAAGTGACCCTACAACAGAAAAAGGCTTTTAAAAAAAACCCCACAACATTGAACACTTGTCCATCAATAAAATGACATTTATTCTTTAGTTTTCAGATTCTAGCAGGCTGCAGTGGCTTATTGGTAAGCTCCCGGTTTTGAAACCGGAGGGTTTCAGTTTCGAGGCCCAATTTCACCGAAGAACGTCGTATAAGCGGGTCTGTTGCCCGTTAGACGTCCGGGCCAAACGCACTCTCGCTGGTATGGTTTGGCGAGGCGGATGTAGTTCAGGTGCCGTCCTCTTCACCTCATAGAGGTTATAAATTACTAGGTCCATTCCAGAATAGTCCTAGTGTTGCTTTAAAATGGGACGTTAATATAATAAACTAACTTCAGATTCTCATAATAAAATTTGAAATATCACATGCATTTGTATTTCACAGTAAACATATTAAATGCATAAATAAATTATTGAAAAGTACGATTTTACATTATTTCTCTCCATTTGTGAATACGATCACTCCAAAACGCTTTGAGGTATGCAAATGAAGCTTACTATATAGATTTCAGATGAAATTTGTTGATTTATATAAAACTATGCCCAAAATCCGTTTGGAAGAAAATAGCCGGTTACTTGCTCCATTATAAGTGTAGCCAATCGTTCTAATTCTCTCGGAAACCCCGCGCCAAAATGTGACGTGTGTTTCACCTCCGTATTCATAAAATGGTCTTGAAGTGCAGCGTGACTCAGTATTCCAGCCTCTCAGAGAGCGAGGGGAAATATATGCGGAGTAGCTCCCAACAACAAGGTATGCGATGTTGTTAGATGTGTATTTAAAAAAAATATTTTTGATATAAAATGGAGAATGATTGCTTCAAACCCTTACATGACGTCAGATCAAGACAAATAATATTATTCAATCATCTTCATAACAGCATAACTTGAACATTTAGATAGATAAAATTTGGCATATACGTTTGGAATATAATATGTAGATTCTAATTCACCTTTGGATTAAATCTGTATTAGTTTTTGACCTTCTATCGGTCTGTAATTTCGTCTGCATGTTAGCGCATTAACTCAAAAATTCAACAATTTAAGTCAATGAAATCCGGTATGTGGTGTAACAGATAAAGTTAAATTTTTCAACCTTGTCAAATTTTGGTTAAAATTAGTAGGAAAAAAAGCATCCAAAATACATATTCCCAATTCAGTTAAAATTCTATATTTACGGCAAAGATTAGTATTTCTTGATTATTATTCGCAATTGCCATACAAGACATTCGCGGTGTTACACAGGGCCTGCAATTTTATAAAAATGGGGGGAGGGGGAGATCTTTATTGCAGAATACACAAAAAAAGGGGCAGACTACTTCCAATTGGGATTTCCTTTTCTCAGATAAATGAATTATTCACAGCTTAACTATCCTTATACGAGTTCTGTTGGTGGCAAGCACAAATGGAATTAGTCATGATGTTTCCACAACTTTTAATGTTTTCCATTCTGCTTCATTATATACTAACTCAGCGAGGAGCGTTTTGTCTTCTTTAGTGTAGTAAAGAAAATTGAATATAAATTTAATAAATGAATATAATTTGTAAATATGTGGCAAAAGAGATGCATACCCTATTTTATTTATCTAAGTTATTATATTTTCAAATTAACTCGTTCAACACTCTCAAATTACAGAAGTTGACAGATGTTCAACCCTTTGATAGGTTGGATTCAAAATTTGTTATAAATCTTCAATTTCAAAGAAAGCATTACATGTTTAATTTCACAAGTCAGATTATTTGCATTTTTAAACTAGCGTGGTAACATGTGAACAAGGATGGACGAACAATCAGGTATCCCATAAAGACTCTTTGTTTTAAATTTAATAGAAATTAACAAAAATGGTGAAAAGTAGCATAGCAAATTCCCTGCCGTTGGCTAAATGTGTTTTGAGTCATCTTACTCAAAAAATGAGAAAGACATAATAGTGAAGGCGGGATTTTAAAATCCAAGAAATATAAAATGCGAAGATTCATTAAAAACTGGAAGCTTATTATTATTATTATTATTATTTCAAAATTGTATAATATAGAAAGAAAAAAATCTCAGTTCCCGCCTATTTGAATAATGATCATATAATTTCTAAATAAATGTGTATAAATCATTTACGAACGAAAGAAATGAATTTATAACGAATAAAGTCATTAAATAAATCATAAACTTGCAAAAAAATCCCTTCTTTTACTTGCAATACAGAATGGATATGATTTCAACGATTTGAATTGCAACAGTAGCGGATGGCGCTAGGCCCGAACTCCCTATCTTATGGTTAGTAGCCGAGTAACATACCGATCGAGCAAAAGTGACACTGCAGCACGAGAGATGTTATCTGGCTTATATAGATTTCACCACAGAATAAAAGACCTAATAAGAAAATAAATGCCGTTTGCGTATTTCACTTTACTTATTATTTTTAGTTTCTCGCATGTTGAAGAGAATATATAATAACTAAAGTATAAAATAAAAAGAAATTATAGTAAGTGAAAATAAAAACTTCTCATGCTGTATTTAGATGAAGGTAGGAAAAAATCTACGAATTAAATGGAAGTAATTTGGCATGATTATAAATTTGTATCGATTTTGAAGTAATTCTATTAAAATGAAGAGGCAACACTTTAAGTGCATAAAACAACCGTATTTACAAAACTATTTTTTAAACTTGCAAGTTATTAGTTACATTATAGAGAGATTGTATCACATCTTGAGTTACGTGCTTATTTAATCTCAATCATGTTGCCAATTAATCTCCTGAGAACATTAAATACATTTATTTTCCTGCACTCAAAATGACAATGTTAGATGGGTATTTTCTACTCCCTTCTGCTTTTATCACTTAAAAGGGATACATTTTTTTTCCTTGATAAATAATTTTGGAAGTTACTGCCTCTATAATATCAAATTACAAACTCATGAAATGAAAAACCAACTGTAGACTACTATTTCAGCTATAACTTTGAATTACTTTTTAATTTACTGAAAAAGTTTGGAAACAATAAAATCCTTTTCTCACGCGCTGAGACATTTCAGCGTTTAAGTATACTGTAGCTATACAATCAGAGAAAGAACTTATTTTTATTATCTTATTATATTTATCTCATTTTTCAATTCCTACTATTAGTTCATACTCTCCGTATATTTATCTTGTTTAAATTTTCAATCGTTAATAAAATACTTTTTATTCAATCCACTCATGTTCAAATACATTTTTTAAACTTGCAGTGGGTGACAATTGATAATACAGTTTTTTTAAATATTAATTCATTAATTAAATTTATTTAATTTTTAATACTTTAAATAGAATTTTAGCAGATGGAAGTTGAAATCAACAGACAGTAGCTCAATCGGTAAATCTCAATCGGTTCTAGGATTTCAGTATTTTTCACATGAAAGTGAAGAATGTGAGTTTAGTTCATGCAAAAATCAACAATTTTTTGATAAATTATTTACATTAATTGTAATTATTTAATAAAAAGTACCTAAAATAAAAAATTCTTTGTTGGTCAAAGTAGAAATTGACTTTATTTTTTAAAATATTAAATGTTAATTCATATTTAACACGAAACATTAAAATGTCGTCTTAAAAATCAGTATTTTCTTTTACCATTAGTAGACCAATAGTAGATCATTAATAAAAGATAATTGATTACATTTTGAGATAAGAAAAATTCATCTTTAGAGATATTCTAATAAATGTTGGGCTGCAAAAAGCAGATATATTAATGTACATGCATTTAATTTCACTCATGCGTAGGCAAATTCAAGACAACAAATTTTAAGAATTTCTTTAAAATAAACATTTTTAAAAACTTGTTTGCTTAGTAAGCGTCTGAAATATGGAAACACCTACTTGAATCAAATGTAACTAAGCAAATCTTTAGTTTATTGACTCGCTGTTTGTAGAAGGAATGTCTGTAGATAAAATTTCGATATCATATCAAGATCTTAGGTTTTTCACTGATATTTATAAGCTACTTAATTTCTTTAATGCTGGAGGAGATAATTTATTTGCTTTAAATTATAAATGCTTTAAACAAATTTTCAAGCAAATAATATATTTCAATTATGATATAATAATTTACGAAATTTTACGTAAAAATACCGGAATATTACTCAAAATTAAAATAAGTAAATAATAGAAATTCTCAGCGACAATTTCTTCTTCTATCTAATTCAATATTCTTAAATTCAAGTGAATAATTCAATCTAATTATCAAAAAGTGAAGTATTGATAAGATGATTCAATTTCAGATAGTAAATAATAAAAATAATTTGTGCATAGCGTTATAAAGATATTCTTAATAATAAAAATTACAATATTCATGAAACTCTACAGCAATATTTTTCTCATTAATGATTAATTTAGATATTTAAATATTAGGTTCTAATAATCTAATATTTAAATAAATAAATGTACCTGGCATTGAAAATGTATTAGATTTCATTTATACATTATTTTTTGAGTCAAGGATTGTAAATATTGCCATAAAGAAAAAACCGGCTATGTTTTCAGTTGGATTATGAAGGTAGGCATAAACTCGAATACAAATTGCTTTACAGCAAGAGGGAAAAAATGCTAAAATATACATAATTAAAAAAAACAGTAGAAATATGTTTTGTTTAGTAGCAAAACCGAAAAAAATTAATAAAAATTGGTCCATGTATCATAAAAATGGATTATATATATACAAGAAGTGTATGCTAATTTTTCTTGAGAACAAAAACTGCTTAAAAATTATAAAGAAATTCATCTCCAATATGCTTATTTAACAAAAATCCTCTAATCCCACAAACAAATAATTTACTTTGAAATATTATTCTGAATATTAAGTTAACAGATAATATCCAACATGGACTTATAAAACATTTAATAAGTTGATATCTAATAGCTTTGAAAACAATTAAAGGAACCGAAATCATTTGAATCTCAAAGAGCTCAATATTTGATATGATTAAATAACCATCTTCATAAAAATGGAAAGGGTGCCAAACACCATAAAGTACAGAGCACATTAATAAATGAATTCCCTTTTAAAATGAAAAAAAGAATGAACCTCCTGTTAAAAAAGATGTTAAAAACAATAATACACACAAACATAATCACTTACACATTTCCATTGTATGATTAGGTTTTCCATAAAATTTGAATTCATTCTTAAATTAGGACTAGTAATTGTAAAAAGAAGTCGGGGGGAAATGCAGTTTATCTCTGAGGTTTTTATCTTATAAAATATTAACCAATAGAATGTTTTATTTTCAATCACCGCTGAAAAATTAGATTTTATAAGAGAGGAAAGAAATTCGGCAGTCAAAGTCCAATCTAAAAAAATATCCTTATCGATTTCTTCAGCACTACTTAAGTTTTATCGTTAGAGTATGTATTTAGAATTGTTGATAATCTTAACTCTAATTCGGCTTTCTGATTCGTTGATTCGTTCATGTTTTCTATGCCATTCATTTTTATCAGTTCAGAAAAACCTAAAAATAGCTTGTATAAGTTACAACATGATTGTTATGATACGTTTATCCATTCATTCTATGACGATTCTCACATAAATAACTCAGCGTGAAAGAAGGATCAAAATAATCCCTAATGCAATTAAATTTTCCAATTAATATAAATCTATTTGAAAAAAACTTAATTAAAACCTAAGATCAATGGTTTTTAATACAGAAATTGAAAAGAAAAACCTTTTTACTGAAAATAACAAAATTGTAAGAATTTAAAACAATTTAAAAATGCTATTTATAAAGAATCAGCCAACAACACAAACGTATAAAAGTATTGGGGGCAGACAATATTATTATTTTAAAAAAGTATTATCATAAATTTGGCTTTAAAAATATCAACAAACGTTCCAAGTATAAAATACATTATTTCATAAAATGAAGAGTTATTTCATGATAAAACGAATATACTTAAAATGAATTAATATTCTGAGATTTAATTAATTATTTAGATAGCATATACCTATCAATTTAAAATAAGAAATATTAAATAAAATATCACACATATTTCTTTCATGAGTCAATTACATTTCATAACTGTATAATATTGCCCGATTTATAATTTATATTTTTAAAAAAACTCACATGGAAAATGAATTCTTAAATGACAAGAGTGAAAACGTCACGCAAAAAAAAAGTTATTATCATCACTAAGCTTGAAAAATAAATTCTTTGCTAACTTATAAAAAGAAATGTATCCATTCATTTTCACATGGGACTATGCGAAATGCACCGCATTTTGAAGAAGGAAGATGAACTTGATGTCAGAAAATTGTTGAAGGCAATGTCCAGTTAGATGACAGAAAACATGAGCAAATCTATTTTTGCCATTAACCTATCGCAAGACGTAAATTAATTTTATCGGTTTTTGATTTCGCTTTCTAGCAGATTATTATCAGTTAATATTTAGAACAGCTAGTTATTTCATAAAATTATAGATAAACATAAATATCACATTATAATATTTCATGAACAATAGTTGTGTGGGAATCCACTTTCCTACTTTATCATCTATCGATATAAATTGAAAAATCTTTATTTAAATATTACAGATATTAAGATTTTTAACTAAAGTTTATATTTCAAATAATCACAAATTGTAACCCTTTATAATTAAAATTATACATGATTAAATATTTTTTAAAGAATCCTCAGAAAAAAAATTTGGTTAACAAACATTTCACACACGTTCATTTGGTAACTTTAATTTTCTTTGTCATCAGGAATTGTTTAAACTGCTAACTATCAAATTCGAGATGCTTTATTTGCAACTACAGTAAAAAGCTGAATATTATCTGCTATAAAATTCGAGAGAGAACTTACAGATTCTTTTAAAAGTAAATTAAATGTCATAATGTTCTAAACTGATGAATTGATATATAGCTCTCAGCAATAAATAGAAGCCTAAAATAAAAATATTTTTTAATGAAATACAAAATTTACTTACCACGTCTATATTTTTCAGCAACCTTATTATACTTTATAAATATATTATTTCAGAACACACAATTTTAACTATTTCTAGATTCATATTCTAACTGCTGTCAATAAAGTAAAAATGACACTCTAACTTTTCCTTTCGAATTTAAAATGACATTCAAGCTTTCCTTCAAATACAAATATTTAACAACATTTTCAAAATTTTGTATTTTTTATGTAGTTATTTTAATTTAATTCTGTTGAAGAAAGATAAAGATTCATTTAAAAACTATTCCAGCAAATTAATCAACTCTCTAAAATTTCTTTAATCGGCTAATTCTTCCACGATATTACTTCTCTTTGTTTTGAAGTAATAGTATTTTAATGAAAACTAGAATAAAAAGTAAAACATTTTTTTAATAAAAAGTATCCGATTCTATAATATAAAAATTGCTCTGTGAATCAAGAATTAGAAGCTTAGTCTCATAATATTTTTCATAGACGTTTTAAGATTCTGTTGTTTTTAGTTTCAACATTATAACAATTAGTAAAATCTTGAACAAATTTCTCTTAAAAAAGAATTATGTTAAACAAAAAAAGTTATTTAATATGAAAGACTGTTCAAATAACTATATGTAAACTGATTAAGTCAATATTTTATAGTTTTCGGCAAAGGTGGAACTTCAGAAATTTATGATTTATATTTCTGTTATAATATTTTATTATTATCCGAAATATTTCCCAATCATATAATAAATAAATAGATAAAAGAAGGAAAATGGTATCCTAAAACCAGTTTTAACCATAATATAATTTTTAATGAATATTATAAAAAATAACTTTGGCAAATAGAAAGATTTTTGAAAAACGTTTCATAATTTGTTATATTTATGTCTTGTTCTACAGCAGTTATCTCTGATGTTATTAATTACGCTCCACTAATTTCGTAAAACTCCCCATTGTTCGACGTCTAATTCTTCAACATTAGAATCAAGAAAAATTATACAGCCATTACCAACTATTGTGCTATGGCACAGTTCATGAATTTAATTATCACTTCACCGTGGCTTTAAACTGTGTCTATTATTTCATAAAACAAAAAATGCTGAAACATATTTTATAAAATAATCAAATTATGCTCAACAATAGTAACATAGATAAGTAATAAATAATGAATTCATCTCGATCGTTCTCAAACAAGAATAACTGAAGAAGTCAAAAAATTTGAAAGAACTATATTAAAATATGATCCTTTATCAATTTTAATTCATTTATTTTCAAATAAAATAAACATTAAAGGATGAATAGCAGAATAATTTTACATGAAAACTATAATTGTAATCTCTCACTCTTTAAAATTTAATAGCAAAATGAATACTCTTTTCTGATCCTCAGAAGCACATAGTGGTGGATTTCAAAACTAAGCACCCTAAATAACTCTACTAAACCTGCTTAGCTTAGGACAATCATAGGCAGATCCATTAAACATGTTAATTGCCTAGCTTTTAAACAAATAAATTTGAAAAAAAATTCGAATTCTCCCAATTACAATGTATCAGATATATATATATATATACATTTATTTGCATTAAATGCATTTACATTGAATTATTCAAATCATTATTAAAAGTATGATTAATTACTTATTTATAATGTTTCTGAATATCAATTTTTCATTCAACGAATTATGTTATAACCTACTTTTCATATTCAATAAAATAATAATTTTTAACATAACATTACTTTGAAGTTCACTATTTCATTGTTATTTATTAATTCGTCACATCATAATTTAATGGGTTTTATTTGTAAGAACCATTTAAAAAATCCCAATAAATTATTCAAATTTTATGATTTTAATTATTTTTCCTATAACATCCATATTATAAAAATAGATTTAGAAAATAATACACATTTTCATAAATTAACTAAATCAAAACTTTTAACTGAAATGAATCCTTAACACAAAGAATTTTTTTTAAACTGACGGTACTTAAGAGACCTCTGTAGCTTGAACTATTAGCCAAAAAACCATCAAATTTTGTACGGGGATTATTAACGACATGAAAAAAAGAAATCCGCGAAAAACAAATGAGTTCCAAAAGTTGCCTATAGGAGAAAATGTGGTGTTTTACACTTTGAGACAGCTAAAATTTTGCATACATTTTTTTGGAAAATTTGCAAAATGCAAAATTCCGATTTTGTAGTCGACCCCAGCGCCAGTATTTTGAGTTATAAAAAAGATGTGGGGCATTGAAAATCATTTCAAATATAAGTTGTTTTGTAAAATGCATCTTACTTTAGCACAGCGCCCATTACTTGTGAAGCTCTTATCTTAATCAATCTAATGCAATGGCCACTCTTCACGAAATTAGAAGGCGAAACAATTAACAGTATTAATTAAGAAAGAGAAAGCAATGATCAAAAAATTTGAAGAAAAAAAAAACAGATTCTCTCGTAACTTGGCATAGTATAAACCTGTATCGGAGGACACGTTCACAGTTGTTGCAACTGGAATCGTTGAAAGAAATCAGACGCACTGCTGGTAATAGCAGCACACGTGGAGTTGCTCCACAAATAGATGTTAGTGCTTCAACAGTATGTAAAATATCAAGAGAAATTATCCATATAAAATTAATTTTTCGCATGAATTAAAATAGACAGATTATGATCTATTAACCTTTGCTTTGACATTTCTTGTCAGGATGGAAGTCGACTAGGCTTGGCCTCGGATAATGCTCTGGAGTGATGAGGCCCATCTTCATTTGGATGGAACTGTTAGCATTCAGAATTTTAAAAGTTGGGCACCTGAACAACCCCATGCATTTGAAATCCCACTCAATTCTCAAAAAGTTCATGTATTTAAAGAAATTCCACTCAA
>JAOUZG010040464.1:893657-940222 GCA_026289955.1 Argiope argentata | reverse complement strand
CCACTCAATTCTCAAAAAGTTCATGTATTTAAAGAAATTCCACTCAATTCTCAAAAAGTTCATGTATTTAAAGAAATTCCACTCAATTCTCAAAAAGTAAATGTTTGAGGTGGTTTTAAAGCAGATTTTATCATCGAACCATTTTTTTTTGGGGGGGGGCATTATTACTCAAGCAGGACAGCAGATTCTTTTCTTAAATGCTCAAAGATATCGAGATTCGGTGATTAGTTTTGATATCCCACGATTTCAGCAATGTTTAGATAAACGCCACATTTAAGGGTAACCACAGGTGGGAGCACCCTACACACTGGTACATCTGTATCGCAACTGTTGTGCCATCACTTTACATAAAAACGAATCATTAGTCGCTGTTTTCGCGTTACATGGCCATCTTGCTCCCTGAATCTAACCCCATGTGACTTTTTCTGTGCAAAATCAAAGGTTTTCTCTTGGTGTAGTCTCAAATTTAAAGTATTAAAGGAAAACATAACACGGACTGTTATTACCATGCCTCCTGAAATGTTGCATTCAACTATAGAGCGTACAGAATACACACTGCTTAATCCAAGAAAATGTACGTCATATTATTTTCCGGAATTTTCCACCCAGGGAAAGCGATTCTACTGAATAAAAACAAAAGAACAAAGAATAAAAAAGGAAGTCAAATAGAATATCTTTTTTTAAACCATTTACGGAGCTTCCCTCCCTTTCTTTCTTTTTCGAAAGTAGCACACTTATGTAAAAATTAATTCTTTGTTATTCATTTATTTGTTTACTGTAGCTTTTTAAAATCTTTATTGTGCAATAAAACTTAAAATTTAGATCAAAAGCGCCACACTCCTTTATCGGCAATTTTTGAATTAAAACTTTTTTTCGCGAATTCCTTTTCCTCTTGTCGTTAATAATTCCCGTACAAAATTTGGTGGCTTTGCGACTAATAGTTTGAGCTACAGAGGTCTCTCAGTACCCCAGCTAAAAAAACACCCTGTATTAAGTTTAAACACTTGTTCAAATGTGAAACTACATTAATTAATAAATAAAAGAGGAGCCTCATATTATACACTGCTGGGGCCCAACAAATGGCTAAATTCGCCACTGAAGAAGGGCGGGGTGATAAGGACTACACACTATGTATATTTGAAACGCTAAAAATATGTTTAAAACTAAGACACTCGGAACTGATTCATTTATATATTTTTCACATAACATATCAGCTAAATATGCTTTAGGATAGTTTTATCCAACTTGCAGTGAGATTCAAAGAGATGTGCATTCTCATGTTATTAATTTATACAACTATAAAGAGACATACATATTCTTGACCTTTCCAGCATTAGTAAAATTATAATGTGAAAGAAATCGTAGTTTCTCTAGTATACAACTAACTTTCATCATTGCATTTTTTCAAACAAACAAAAATTGCAAAACAACTTATTATCAGTAGAAAATAAAGGATTTCCCAAATTGTCAAGCAAAATGAGTATAAAGCAAATATTTGATGAATTTTGATTCCAAATTAGAGAAAGATATCATTCTATATCTGAATTAACTCGGACCAAATATTTTTTTATTTATATTGTCATTTATTAAATCTAATTACTTAATAATCTCACATTTCTTTCAAGTATTGTGGTCTATTTTCTGAATAACTTATATCAAAGCAATTAAAGCCCGGTTATCCAGTTTTTAAACCACATAAAGAAGTTTCAAGATTTTGTTAAGTTTTAAAATACTATGTTTTAAATATATTTTATTCAATTTTTTTTGAAAAACTAACCGTTATGCATTAAAATCTTTACAATATATTAAAACATCACGTTTTAAATTTAATATGCTATAAATTGTTTTTCAATTACTAAATAATCAAATTCCTATATAATATTGATACTTTATTTTGATTTTTCTTAATTTCTAATTTTTTCCCCATATAAATATTTAGAAGGCAACAAACAGTAGTATGATCGTTTCTGCTCATTGTCGACAAATGGTTAAACACTGACGCTCTTGTCTGGAAAATAATCTATAAATTCCTTTTTTGAATTTTAAAAAGAATAAAATTTGACCATACAAAATATCTGGGACACAAATGTTTGAAATAAAATGTTAAAGTATTAGCAAAACAATTATTTCTTACCGGTGCACTGTCTTATGCCAGATTATTCTGTCTTAGATTTTTAGAGACACATTCAAATAACAAATAAAAATTATTGTTCTTCTACACTTTCTCTATGATATATTATTCAGTATAGTAAAATTTTGGAATATAAACGTTTGTTAAAGATGTTGGAAGCTAGATTTTAAGTGTAAAATACCATCTCTGTTATTGGACAAAACTCACTCATTCTTTAAAAAGATTTCAGCTAGAAAAAAAAATATTTTTGTGATATCTAGTCACTGCGATTCCTTAAAGTTTAAAGAGACGTAATTACAATTTACTTAAAATTAATCTGTAATATTCTAATTATGAAAATATATAATCTCAATTACTGAGATATTTTTACACATACTTTAATATTAAAATTTGTGTTTTTCTCTGATATTCAATATTTTAAGCTAAAAGTAATTAATAAAAGAAGCTGCATTATCAGGGATCAAATTTGATTTGCAATCAATATTCAAATAGTGGAAATTATTATAAGATATCTAATTTACATAAGTTACACATGGTGTCTAAAGTTATTTATTATAATAGACGTTACACCTATATTTCGGAAAGTAGCACCGGAAAATTACAACTGTCTAAAAACCGTAACATATGAAACATAAATTAGAAGTCATACTTTATAAAGCAAAAATAATATTTGCAAGAAAATTACATTTTTATTTACATTAAAAATACAATCAGATAGAAAGAGAAAAATTCTATTTTTTATTATATTCTATAAAGTTAATTTTTGCTTACATTTTAGAAAAATATTTCATTAATTTTTCAAAATACTGTTTGTGTATGAGATTTCATAAATTTCTTATTATAACAAGTACAGGTAGAAATATATATGACAACGGTGCTGTTAATTTTTAAGACGAGAAATTAACATAAAAATTATTAACTGCTGCTCTGTGCATCTTTCTGAAATTGTATATATATATAACTTTATGCATGAAAAGTACATGTCTTTTATTCATACGTATATTGATATATATATGTATAGGACATACATAGTCTTGATTTTAAATTTTCTCACAATTGAAATCATATTGTTAACAAGCCCTAGAAGGTAAAAAGCAGTTGAAGTTTCTCCTACGGTACAAATATTGTGGTCTCTGTTTTAAAATTATATAAATAAATATTAATACATGTAATTTTTCAACGCTCAATAAATTTCAAAAATTTTCAATGTTATATTTAAAATAAGCATTTAAACAATAGATTTTATGAACTGTTTCGTTAATCCATTACATATGATTACTTAAAATATGTTTAGTGAAATTTCGATAATATTTTTGATAAAAAAAGTACTATAGAGCAGTTGTTATTATTAAACATATATTTTAAATTATATAAATTAGTAACATTCAAAAGCCGTGTGATACTTAAAGAAACCTTTAGGTGAGGAAATTTGGGAAAGCTTTTTTCATAGTATATAAAAAGCATTGAATATAATCGATTAAAAGAAACTAAATAGATAAATTGATAAATAATAATAATTCTGATAATAAGAATACTTTAAAAGAGACAAATTCAGAGAATATATATTAATTTATTAAGATAATATGTAGTAGTATTTAAGTTTTCTTACCATAAGAATAACTAAAACAAATACCTGGATCACTACTTTCATACTCGAAGATAAATTTCGATCGACAATAATTTTTAATAAATAAAAAAATAATAAAAATTTTTAGTGAAAACATTTTTTGAAAATTCACATATGTAATAGCAAAATAACTTAACCATACATTTACAAACACACTCATACACTGAGAGCATATAACTAAATTATTTAAAATAAAAAAGAAATAGAATATAACTAAATTATTCATAACATTCACATATTTTGATATATTAGGAGACAATATATCTAAAGTTAATATGAATCATTATGAGTCACTAAAAATGAAAATACGAATAATGAAACATTGAAAATTCATAAATATAATTCAAATTAGTTAATATCTTATTTATATAAGTATTTCAACAATCATATTTTATTTTTAAATCCATTAAACGATCAATATAGAATCAGAAAAAAAAATCATAGCTTCGAATTGTCTGAAAATTATTTTCTTTTTAATCATGCTAACATTTTAAAATACAGAATTATGCATGAACTAAATGGGGAATAAAAAAGTTTATCAGAAAATATTTAGAAATATCTCTAAACAGGAAGAAAAGAAGGACAAGAAATTAGACACTCTTTAATTAAAGAATAATAAAAAACAAAATTTACCTTATAAGTCTCTCTTACTATCAAGAAACATTCGAAAATCTGCAATCACTAGTAGAACTAGAATATACATCTTTTAACCTATTTCTAAAATTATATTCCAATGGAGAAGTAAAATACAACATAATTTTGAATATCAGAAAATTTTAATTTTCTATCATTAGTTTGAATTCAAAAGAATTAATAATTCTGAAAAGGGCGTCACAACGTACAGTAAAAACTTCAATCAAGAAACATATTCCGACTCATCTGTGGTTAGAACCCACAAATTGAAATTGCAATACTTTCCTTTCGAATTATAACCACAATGGACTTTATCACAAAGAAAAGGGTCAATCTTTAAACATGACGTCAGAGGAACTTTCATCCTAAACAAAAACGATTCTAAACATCAATGAAGTAATAAGTTGGTTTAAGGTATCACGGCATAACCAGACGGCGTAGCAAAGATAATGAATAATTATTGATCTTTGGATTTTGCACGGCCTAACTATCGGAAGCGTGAAATAATCCTAAGAGGAAAACGATTTGACTTCAGACCTGTTCCTGAAACAGAGTAAACAAGCCAACCTTCCCACAACTTCCCGGTTGTCTCACATAACCATATACATATTCTCTTCAATTAGTTCAGGTGAGATATTAACTTTTTAAATCATAGGGCTTTAGTTTTGAAGGTGCGAATCAAATTTAAAATTCGTTATCTATCATCTTATTTTTTATCTGATGATAGAGAAAATATGACCATCAGAATGCCTTTTCCGATGCTAATAAATGTAACAACAGTTTACCTGGCAATATATACTCCCAATCCATAATCTTCATTTCTTTGTAAGTTCATTCAACTAAGTTCGTTCTGTGTCACTAAATGAAATAAATATGATAGAAAACATCAAATGTGAGCCTGATCTCCACCGAATAACAACGCAGTTTACCAATTACCAATCAATATTTCGCGAAGCACAGATTTTTTTTCGCCATCATGGTGGCAAAAAAGATGTTCACGTCTTGAGCACGTGAAGGCAAAAGAGCTACTTTGATGGCATAGAGATCGTCTCTGGAGGCTCACGAGATTACCACGTGACGAAATCTCTTTCTGATAAAAGTTCTGTTTTCTTCGGCTTATCTGCGTCATGGGAACTTTCATTTACTTTAAAGCGGCCATGATGACCCCAAACGTAGTTAGAGGTTAAAGGTGCAATTATTCACAAGTTTAGTTTAGGAAGGCAAAATTGCGTCCACAAACATAAAAGTAAACTAGTCAACATTCGCGTTTGACTCCCAATTGTTTCATGTAGGTAATTATCTTAAGCTAGATGCTGTAATCATGTTATGAAGAACTTAATTCTAAATCCGAAGCAACCACAACAAAGACAGTCAAACTGATACAACATAAAACTAATAAGAGTTTTATGTTACGGCAATACAATTAATCAATCATTAAGATCTATTTAAAACCTCTTTCAGAAACCGTTCATTGCCTATTGGGGGACAAGATTATGATTTTGAACCACGACTATATATCGAGAATGAAACAGCTGCCGACAACCTCTCTCCAAATGTCTACTAAACAGGCATCAGGCCAGAATGCATGGGATATTTTCCCTGTAACAGGAGTCTAGGGAAGACTAAATAGTCGCGATGTTACTCCAGCCCAGAGTTAATACTTGATTCAAATAATTTTTTATTCTTAAAGGTGTAATTAAAACACCCTCATTTATTGCGATTACATCAGATTGTGTATTGAAGCCTAATTCGATTGCAGTAAAACAATCATGAAAAATTAATAGATTAATATCAGCATCTTATGAGCCTTTATTGATTGTAACTATTCAATAACTAAAATGAAACATTTATTCCATTATGCATTTAGAAGAATGTAAGCTATTTTTTAATGCAGCTGATGCTGAATAGAAGATTTTGCTCAATTGCATAAATTTACTTATAATTCAAAAACTTATTATTTTTTATGATATACTTAGAAAAAATTTAGGTATAATTTTCAGAATTTTTTTTATTTAACAAGATTTTAAAATTTTCTTTTAAATTAATTTAGACTCGACGGTTCATTTTTTGTGTAATGGTATAATCAGGAAAACGTCTGCTTACTTTTAAAATTGCTGCAGGAGTTTTCAAATCGCAATTTCTTTATAGTAAACTATTTGAACTTAAAATATAATCTTAACAAAGGTGTTCAGTTATTACAAGAGGGAACGTTTAGAATTTATTGGTAATCCACGTATCAATTTACTAACCATATGGTGTCAAAGCTGAACCTGAACACAGAGTTAGATGAGATGTATAAATATAACGTCCACTACTGCCGTAATTCTGAATGATTCCTAGCAATACTTCAATGGACAGACAAACGAGGCAGTCGTTAATTTTTTTTCTTCTTACCGAGGAAATGATCGTATATTTTAAAAAATCCCAGCACTTTTAAATGTAATTATATGTGTTTAAAATGGTATGTTTTCTCTATTTGTTGAATTAATGTAATTAGCAAAAACGTAATAAAGTTCATATATGTAGATATAAAGTTTTAGTATTATATTTCGGGTATGCTGTAAACAGACTTACAATAAATTTACATTAATAAAAAAATCAAAATCAGAGTCCAGACAGACTTTTTTAATAATTTATCCTGTCATTTCAACATAGAATGCAGGGCACTGATGATTATAGCATTCAAACACTTCTTAATTCTGAAAGTAGTAAATTCCAGTATTCACGGGAAAGTAAAAGCTCTTAAGCTACGAAAGATATCAGCTGTTATCGGAGACAAATTGTATAATTTATTATCTTTCTATAAATGTGAAAGAGCGACCATTCTGGGAAGGAAATAATTTAGAAAATTAAAAAAATAATAAAATCTTCAAATCAATCAAATGAAAAATAGATCTGAATATTTTATTTTTTACTCACTCAAACGTTTTTGGGAATCTGATTGTATTGTTTTGAATATAAATCCTTAGATATACGTAATAACCGTGGCGTTAAGAGCCTATGAAAAGATTGTTACTAAAGTCTTAAAAATAATATTATTTCAAAAAGTGGAATTTAAAACAAATAACAAGTATTTGTATTTGTATTTAAAAACTTTCATTAATACAAAAGTTCGAATATTTGATAGGAACACATTACGGCAATAGAATCGCAATTTACCGTTCTTGGCTTAATTTAAAGAAAAGGATGGAAAAGATGTACAAAAAGTATAAATAATAGTAAAAATATCGTTTCTAAATAAAATTTTAAAACATTAAGATAGGTTTTATATAAAAATTGCCCCTTGGAAAAAATTTTTCCAAAATTTTGATTATTTACAATTTATATATTGATAGAATTTTAAAATCTTCTTTTAATCTGCACCACCTCCTTATTCTATAATCAATTATGTATATAATTAAATAATTCCGCATGAGAGCGAGTTAAAGTTTTGAATGCAGTGGATGCATCTTTTCATAGTGGAGCAATTTTTCTCCAGTTACTCGATTAAAACACCTCTCAAAATAAAACACCTATGAGGTTAATATTAATTGAGATTAAATAATCAGTTTTGTGTATAAAAATGTTAGAAACATAAAATAAAATCACAAGTGATTGATACTTATACTCTTTTTTTTTTCAAGAATGAAGGCGACTGCCAGACTCTACAATATCGTTGTTATCACTTTTATGATAATAAAACCTGCCGCGATAATTTTTTAGTATGAATTTCAAACATGTTCTCTACAAACAAGTGTTCTTAAAACTTATCTATTACAACTGTAGCATAGCCTTGGCTGATAAATGAGTTGCAATCTCACTTTTATCTCTTTTCTTTAACACCCCCTTTCTACGTTGTATTTGTTCTTCCCTTGCAAACCTGGAAGATAAAAATCATCCGCTATTTCTTCGTCTTCATGCACTAGTAACTGACACCCTCACTCTCGAGGCAGTGTATGTCACTAACTGGCAACTACGCCAATGATACTTTAAGAAAATACAGATACATTGCATATGCAATGCACATTGCCATAACAATAATTACTCAGTTCATTTTCAACACATATAACTCAAGATACAGAAAAACGGCGTTCCAAGTAAAAGTGAAGTTATTAAGACTTGTAAACGAAACAAGACGCAAAAAAATATAATGGAATTTTTTGAAACAAAATAATAGACAATAAATTCTGAGTAATTCTCGTTTTACATAGAAAAGAATATTTCCTGGATTTATAAAAGCAAAAATAAATAAATAAATTGTAGAATAGAGATTTGATTGTCATATACCCATTAAGGAATACATTTCTAGAAATAAACGACAAATCATCCAAAAATCTATTTTTAGAAATTTGTTTTTTTTTTTTTTTTTTTCAGTTTTGAAATATATCTTTTTCAAAATAACGAAAATTTCTCTCTATATATAAATCCGAATATTTAATTATCACTCAGTCATATAAAAATAAAAGGCAAAATAAATGTTCTTAAAAGGATTATTAGTTAAAGAAATTTGGTACATAAGAATATTCTGTTCTTTCTACATTAATGGTGAGTGCAACTCTGTGAAATATACAATTAAGATAAAAAAAATTCTGTCATTATTAACTTAAAAGCATCTACAGTTTTGAATTTATAATGAGTAAGCTCCATTATAAATTCATAAAAGATTTTTTTCTTTCAAATTTTGGTTAAAACGCTATAAGAATAAAATAGAAAAGTCAAACCTTTTTGGAAAGTCGAAATGACAAATGATTTATATAACACGATTAATTTCCTATTTAATGTAAGTCTCTAACAAAACTAAACTGTATGATGCCATCATTTGAATCATAGAAATTCAAAAATAATTTTAATGGTTGCATAAAAGACTTTTCAACATGAGAACAGTCCAAGAAAATTTGAATGCACTACATTAGAGTTTGCATCGGCCATTGGAAAGAAACTAGGATTTTAAGAGCCTATGGTCCAAAAAAAAATCTCGTTGATTGAAATAATTGAAGAATAAAAGAAAAAAATTAACTATTCACCGATATCATCTGACAATTAAGCCGATCTGTGGTGCCTTTTCAAAATAGGATCAGGTAAGTTAGCTTTTTTTTATATGTAGAATTTATATCCGACTTTCTCAATGACATTATAAACATAAAAAAATTCAAAACAAGCTTTATGTCAATTTTCTTGAATTAATGTACATGTTTACAAAACACAATAAAATTGCTGAATGTCTAGTTATAAAGTTCATATCAAATTTATAGTTATAAAAATAGTTTTTTATTCAAAATTAAAATATAATCAATGAATATACATCAGTTTCCAGGGGCCTTTAGATCAATAATACTTCTCCTCTATAGCCCATTAACAGACTGACAGGATGTCCAGATAAATATTAACGCATTTATCAGCCATTTTCAGAATATTTTATTATTTATAGAAGATCTATAAAGCTATATGATTTTTTAATTGGATTACTTTTGGATACAATACAACCATATTTAGAAAGATTTACACGAGCTAAATATTTAAAAAAGTACTGTATTACGTTTACGTTAGTAGCTAAAAAGAAATGTGAAATGTGAAAAAAGACTACTTATCAAGGGGGACCAGATAATAAATAATGGCACTACTGTTTATTATAAGATGATGCGATATATGCTTACAGTGTGTGATACGCTTTCACTATTTTTCATATTTTTATCATGAAACGAATATTTTTCTACGGTATATATACATAAGGTACGATATATTTTGCACGTATATTTCGATTATTCTCTTTGAAGCATAAAACACAAAACAAATGTAAGACCGCTTATTTATTTCATAATTTTATAACCATAAATCTAAAAAAAAAACCTTTACTCGGAATAATTATCAATGTGTTTGTTGAGGCTGCATGTCTGTGTGTCAACTTTCTACAAACGAGTTCGTTTGATCTAAATCTAACAAACTTAGCACATATACTTTTCAATAAGCACCTATGCGCCTTTTTTGAAATATTAAGTTAAAAGTAAGCAACATTTGGCATTTTTTCCACAATAATTTCTACAAATATAACAGTACAAAAATGATTCTTACATAATCTTAAAATGCAAAAAATTATGTTTCCAATAAAATGAATTTTTCCGTATCATTTTGGTTTATATTTAATCTGTTTTTAAAATACATAATATATTACAGCAACTAGTTTAACAAATATTACCATATCACAAATGTTAATGAAAAACATAAGATTTTAGGAGGAAATCAAAAGTTATAGATAAAAGCCCCTATTAAAGTTGTAGATATTTTAATCGTTTTTTAGAAGCCGAATAATTATCCATATTAATACAAAATATTATAAATTGTGCAAATAACGAAATTCAATCTCTATCCTTAATATAAATGATTATTATTGGCGAAGCAAAATTCAGGAATGCAAGCGTTACGTTTATTTAATTTTGTAGGAATATATAAAAGGTTTAAATTCATATTTAAAACAATATTACTATAATACATTTTTTGGTTAGAAATGAAGTTAAATTGTTAATAAGACTAGAAATAGTAGAGTGTATCCATTCTTTAAACAAATTTTAGGGGAACTAAGAAAAAATAAAGAAAAAACAGTTAAAAATGCACCGAACGACGCAGCACTGTGAATTATAAATCTATCAAATATTATATTATATATCTAGATTATGTGTTATATATCTAACAAAAGTTGAAGATAAAGATATTCCTAAAGACGCTATTAAAGCCAAACTACAAAAAATATTTAATTGAAAGTTTTATCGAGCATTAACCAACTGAACCAGTAAGTCGCTTGAACGTCTAATAATCGCCTGAATGTCACAAACTGATTTTTCATTGAAAGCAAAACACCTTCCATTTGCAATATATGTATTTGGTTAACGGGGAAAATTCATTTACATAAAAAAAAAACTCACAGAAGTCTTAAAAATTAATGAATTGTGAGAAAAAAGAGTGATATAAGAAATCTGGAGTACTATTTCCTGTAGGACTGATAGAGTATGGCAATTAATCACTAAAGTCATTACAGAATCTTCCTTCTTTTATTTGAAAAATGTAAAGAATTATAAAGAATTAAATTTACTTATAACAGAAAGAAATATCAAATAAAGAATTTTTTTCAGACCTTTCATGTTTTCATGTCTCTGAAGACATATTCTTGCTTGTGAACGTGGGAAAGACGTATAAAACAATGTATAAAAAACAAATGTGTTGTTTTTAATGGTTTTATATAAAGCATCTTATGTCATTTTTTCAGTTGTTGACCATTTCTAATTTAAATTAAGTTTAAAAATAGTTTATTCCAGTCTTGTTGAAATAACAACCGTAAGTTTTGAATATATTATTAACAGAATACCAACAGTTTGAGGGTTAAAAATAAATATAAAATCAACGCTGAGCAAAACAAAGTGAAAAAAAGTTTTTAACAGACAATTTAAAACACAATAGCTTTTTTTATGAACTGACTATTCAATTATCAGCCACAGACATTTCGTAACAAGATGAAATACAGCTTGCGTAATTCATATTCCATCGTCAGATAAACTTACATCAACAAGAAACATAAGGTATAACTTTTTATTCTGCTAGTTAATGGCTTTATTCCCCCTCATTAAACAAGAGTAAAACATAAAATCAGATTACTTTTTGACGAAAGTAATCACAACTAAGAAAAAAAAAGATTACAATTTATCTATAGGTTCTCTCGATATTTTTATCTATAACGACTCACTTTCTTGGAATTATGAATAAATAATTAATACAAAGATTTAAATAAAATAAAAATATATAATTTTAGAAAAACAATTGCTTTAGATTATAATGATTTTTGACTGATATTCATTAAAGTAAACAAGTAAATTCCCTCTTTTTTTATTAATTGTCTTTTTTCTGATTTGCGAAAAAAAAACCCTTTAAATTAACTATAATTATATAGAATATATCTAGTGACGAATTCTGACTTTAGCAGCTGTAAGTGAAATATATTTTGAGGTCCCTTGTTTTATAAACTGTTCTATTTTCCTTCATATTTCAACGTATTCTGAAGTCACGTTTAAACGGTTTATTTCAGATTATTTTTTTAAAAACTTTATCAAAATGTTTCAGTTTACTATTTGCTCATCATTGTTCAGCATTTAAGTCTGTATCCAATATTATTAGATGTTTACTGTAAATAAATATTACAATAATAAAGTGATTGTCGTGAAACAGATAAAGACCGCATCTAAAATGCTTAATAAAGTATCAACATTATTTTAAGTCATAAAATGGGTATTACTAAAGTTGTCATTTATTTATATAATTCCTTTATTTGACAAATAGTGTAGTAATATTTTTTAATTTATTTGTTTCTTACTCTACACTGTCACTGAATTTACCATGATCCTCAATTTAATTAATGCTGCCAAAAAAAACCCCGGAAAACACGTTAGCTCGCATACACAAAACATTTCTGTAGCTGCAATTATTATAAATTCATTAGTATGCAGTATTGGAAAATATATTATAAAGAGAAAAACATTTAAATTCTTATGAGCTTAAAATCGTAACAGTTATTGTCAAGATTAAACTTTTAGCACTTAACTTAATAGTACTACATAAACTCAAAGCTAGATTTTTTTTTATTTTCTATTTGTAATGAATGGATATTCTTCAATATAGGTTTATCTTCGAACTTAAAAATAATGACTTCCACCCAAATTACTTATAAAAGAAGCAAAAATGAAATATAAATAATTTGTTAATTCTATTAATGAAACAAAATGATTTGAAGAGAATTTAAAAGGGAAATAAAATACCAGAGATCGGCAGCGAGCCAACTCCTAATTTTCCTCTGATTAAATAATGATAAAGAATCTACAATTAAGTAGTAAATTTTTAAAATTTACCCCTTAATAAATTTTTAAATATAAATTAAATACATAAAAAGTATTTTTTAATATATATTTTATAATTTTTTACTATTATTATAAATTTTTAAAAAAGAATAAATTTGGGAAAATATTTTTTAAAATCAGATTATTTAATTAAGCATGCATAACAAAGTAACCTCATCCTAATTTAAAAAAGGAGTTTAAATGTCTAAAAAGTGATAAGCAAACTGAAAATGCTATGAAATATACAAAGAAGGAACTAACAAACGTGTTCTTAGAATATATACACAAATTTATATTTAACACACAGACAATCTCACACTATTTACAAAATTGAACTCTTTCTTTTCTTGTCGGATGTATCATACATTGTAGTAACATCTTACGTTGCTTAGATCATTCATGTTTAAATTTTGCCATCTGCGATGTTATTCATTATCTGTTTACCATTTAGAGATTGACAAGTCTCTATGAAAGGCAGTCTGAAATATTTTTTTTCGCTTCACACTTTTTTTAAAACTATTCTTAACTTAATAAATTACTGAATTATTTTTTTAAGTCTTTAAAAGAAGATTAATACCAAATTCATCTTTTTTTTAAAAAAAATTAGTTTCAAAAAAAATCACTTGGAAAAGAAAAAACTTAACAAAAACATGTGGCTTACCTGTAGCCAAATCAAATTAAAATCCAAATTCGTTTATCACACAAAAATAAAAGAAATATTGAATCAATTTCTGAAATAACGTCTTACCATTCAGAGAAGTAGAATTGAACAAGAACTTCTGACGTGAACTAAATGGTTTCTTTAAGTATTCGGCATACAAACAATCAGTGGCCGGGAGTTCATAGTTCCAAAATTCTAATATCGACACTTCACGATGTTGGTCAAGGTTGTTTTCCGGCAAGTTCAAAGTAGAAGACACAGGGTATATTCGCTCACAGTTTCTAGAGCTGAAGGTACACGTAGATACATCCATGATAAACAGATTACGTCCCCTTTTTTTTCTATTTATCAACAGATTTCAGCTCTTAAAATTCATTTGCAGGTCAGATAATTATATAATTAATAGCAAGCAGTCATTACGAAAATGAATCGTTTCCACACTAAAAGTATAAATTAAACTGAGTTCGGAATTCACCAATCACCCTTTCAAATGAAGCACATGGCTCGATTTAGCCGCCAAAACATCTAAGCGATCGGACGAATGTCAATGAGTTATGGAGAAGTTGAACGCAGAAATGTTTTTCTCCTTTTTGTTTCCCCTTTCGCTTTCACCCACTCCGCTTTCGCGTCTCTCCATTGGCTGCGGTTTCGTATCAATCCAAGAAGGTTCATCCGAACGAGGTCTTTTCTTTTTCCGCCTCTACAAATTATGCAAAGGACCGTAAAACCGAATTCTTTGATATATGAATACATAGCTAAATAAAAAGACTTAAGGCAGTAAAAAATGGTGCATTAATAAAAAAAGCGAAATCTGCAAATTATCTCAACTTTTAATGTTACTTTTCCCATGAAGCGATCTCTAGCAGCTTACTTACTCTCCAAAGCTTGCAAAAATTCTCTGAAGAGATTTTTGAAAGAATAAATGAATGAAAAAAAGAAGGAAATGTATATCAATAAAACAAGTTAATGCCCTCTTTTCTGTTTTAACTCTTAAGGGTAATCATATTCATTCTAACACTAGATGCGATAAGGTACTCTTTCTTGTTTTATCATTTTACTTTTTCGAAATGAATCACCTGTTTGATTAACAACCTAATTCTTAGTTTAATACTAAGCTTTTTGATATTTATCACTTTTATTAATTGCCTGAAACTAATAGCATTTGAAGTTGACAAGTTGTTCTAACCGTCAAGAATCTAGTAGAATGATTTTAAAATTTATTATAAGATAAGAATAAGAGTTAATTTAACAAACATAAATCATATTCTATTCAAGATCTGTTTGTCACTGGTTTGAAGATAATAATTGGCAATTGTAATCTCTCCCTTCAATCATTAGTCGTTTTCTTTATTGTAATTATTCTTTTAAAAAATATTAATTTACCTTAATTTTCTGAGTATTTGCTTGATAGTTAATTTCATATTTGTAATTCAATTAAGTACGTAATAAGTAATTTCATAATTAACTTATTAGCTATTGAAATAGTATCTTATAAGTATAAAATTGTAATTATAAGGGAATCATGGATTTAAAGATATTTTTCAATACCTATTATCATTATATTATTACATTACTAGTTATCATAAATTTTAAAATTTTGAATTCATTCTTTCAAAAAGTAACTCTTGGTCACTTAAGAATGTAATAAAAACTTTTCGTAATGTGATTTGTTACTTTTTGTAATTTGAATGCAATGAGAAAAAATTTTAGAATGCCAGTTTAAATAGAAAGAAGTGTAAGATGTGTGGCAAATTATGCATGAATTTGCCATATTTTTTATAAATATGTTTTAATAATACTTATCCAATGTAAATGAACAGATTATAATTTTTAAATCCTAATTTAAGGGGCAAAAATACTCGTCTCTAATTCTCGACTATCATCGATTTTTTTTATTTGAAATATTACGGAAAATGAGCTTCAGTATAAAACAGTAAGAGAGGATACAGATACTCTCACTTTCACTCCTACTGACTTCAGCTCTTCTTCCAGCTTTTTATAATCATCGTGATGGGGCAATGAAACTTCTAGGAAGATATTGTATCTTTTCCATTAAAAGAAATATTGAAACTCTTCATTTTAGTCGTCAAATTTATCACTAAGACGGAAAATGGCAAAAAGACCGAAATTAATTGATCCGGTGTTCTTCAGTATCCAAGTTAGAAATAATGAACATATAAATATACATAGAATATAATTTTGCAGATTTGTGACCAAAAAGAAAACACAATTAACTGCAGTTTATTTTTCCATTTTAAAGAATACACGCAGAAAACAAATGAGACGAGTCTATTTACATCATGAGACAAGAGTAGTGTGCTTAAAATTTTTCCCTTAAGGCATTTATAACGAGATTATGATTGGGATTTCTTTGATACTTGTTTATTTAGAGAAAAGGAATCTTAGGTATCTCTTAAAAAGTGATATGAGTGTTAGGGATTTTTATCCCTTTATTTGGAGGATGGGAAATCAAAACTTGACAACTTTTAGAGCCCATATTAATAATAACTAATTCGAAAGAAGTGGGATTTGGAATAGGAAAAATAAGAAAGTTTTAGAACAAATTAAAAATAGGGAAATAATTAAGATATAAATTTAAAAACATAATTACATGCATAAATGATATATTTTTTTGCAAAATATATCTATTTCACATGTAGCTGTTATCGAATAATATAACACGTTCATAAGAAATGGTCATATTTTGAAAAAAAAAAGGCTCAAATCGAACAAGACGATCTTGGTTTTAAATCACCACCATTCCTTTATAGAATTCAAATTTAATGCCACAATTGTTGAATAACAAAATGAAATACAATGCATTTTTTGAACAATAAAACTAGAAAAATTGTTTCAAACTGTATGAAGCAATGAAGGCAAGAAATGTGTTCTTAACAGCAGTGCCATTATTATTGTTAAAACTAAATATATCCCTACTAATAATCAAGGTGACTATACATGTTTGTTGGGTCTCTACAGGCCAGACACTTGACACCCGGCTACCAAATCTGGATAGACTGGTCATATTTCCCTTGGAGAATAGGAATGCACATCTCGGAGGCATTTGTTTGAAATTTTCATTATTTAAAAATTTTGCATTTTTTTAAGAAAATCTTTTAGATGTATTACGGCCCAAATTTCATTTTTACTTCATTTTAAAATTTAAATAAATAAATAATCTTTCCATTAATAGTTTTTTAACATAGGGTTTTTTTTATTTTTAATTAATTTTCCGAAGATATTTTAAGGATATTTTTTATCAATATATTTCCTTAAAAAATTTATTGACATGCACAAGAACGCAACGAAAAAAATATTTGCTTGCATGAAAAAAATATATATTAGCTTTAAACAAACGGGATTTCATTACATTTATTAAAACATAAATTAAAAGATTAAGTGAATTCTCCTACACACTAAAACGAAAATTGCAATTGCCAGCACATGTCTATTTGAGATGAAAAAAACATAAACATTATATTTCTAGAAAAAATTAGTGAAAGTAGAAGTTTTATGGGACCTTTGAAAATATTTATATTATTTATTCAATAATTATGTATTATTCAAGAAAAATGTGGTTTATATATATATCCATTGTACTTATATCCGAACAACTGATGCATTAACCATCAGTAATAGACATATACATTTAATAGGAAAAATTTTCTAAAGGAAGTAATGTTATACGTACATTGAATCCATAAATGTTCTATAAATTACGAATTTAAAACTTTTATACAGACTCTCTTCCAATGAATAATATTTAATAAAACATTCTTGAGGCATAAAAATTTAAAATTAAAAAAAGTTTCATTCTTTTTTGGGACTTAACCTGGTTGATTATGAAAATTTGAATTTTATAAAAGCTCGCAATCAGACCACTCCTATGACCGTTTCCATGAGACTAATTGGCCTAAAATAATAAAAGGGCTGATTATCCTAAAATATTGATATTCAAAATAAATCTGTCAAATAAAGTAGCAGAAGATAGAAACAATTTTTTAAATATAAAAGTTGATCTGTTAAGAATATTTCACTTCGTTCAGACCAAAAAAAACTATATTAAATTTAGATATCAAATTATTTTCAGAAGTGCATTTATTGATTGAAATAATATAAATATTATTATTTATATCAGTTTAATCTTTTAGAAAATGAAACTGGAAAATGAATTTAATGATGAATAAGATAAAATAATTCTTTGATGCATTTCAGAAATTACATTAAAAAATATTTTTGTAGTACATAAGACTCCAAAGTTAAAAAGCATGTATGGTTTACGCAAAAAAGTTTTTATATTATATGAAGTTTAATTTCATTAGTGCCAAACTAGCGTTCAAATTTTAGAGAAGACGACAGAAAATTAGATGAGTAAATATACAATGAAGAAAGGTTAAAGTTTTTAAAATAGTATACAATATGTGATCATCAAAATTTGAAGCTGAAAAAAATTTACTGAAAAAGTCGAAGTAATAGCATTACATGCTTCATTCAATAACTAATCAAAAATTTCAGTTACAATTAATCTCAGCAAATCAGCTGGTCATCAGAGGTAACTAATTATACATAAATTGATTGGAAAAAAGAAAAAAAGTAGCTGATGTTTTTTAAATGTATATGGATGAAAAGAGAATGATTTTTTAAAAATTGTATGTTAAAAAATGAAAAAATATATACTGTAATTAAAATACAACCTATATTACAAAAATTTATTATAATACTGAATAATGACTAATTTAAAACTTAGAACACTAATTCAGAGTTTATAGGTATGTTTGTGTTCTTTTTAATAATCACTTTTAGGAAGTTACATTTGAATACTGATTCATTCTTGAATCAAAGATCAAAGATTAAATAAAATTTATAAGCATTTTAAGCCTTTAGAAAAATAAATTCGTGATTATAAATCAAATCCATCTGTTTCAGTTCTTGAAATTGTTGCTTAATGCACACGTATTTAGACTTTTTTTTTATAAATTCAGTGTAATACTGGACAAAATTTTGCGCACCTAATTAAAATTCTCTAATCGATTGTATTTTAAATGCAAAACTTAAAATTATTGAATTTTGTGCTTTCTTTACGTAATATTCGCGTATCAATTAGGATATACAAGATTTTATCTCAATTCATGAGCATAAAATTTATTTTTTAAAATTATTAAACTATATTAACCACTTAACTTGTTAAATTTTAGAATACAAATTAGAAGGATGGGAATTGAATAATTAAGAGGAAAATAAAAAATAATTAAGCATAGCTAAGAAAACTCAACATATAATTAAATATCGTCACACTAGAAGGAAAAATGAAGAAAATTAACTTCCACTTAAAGAAGAGCTTTATTTCTTATCATTTTACCCACAAGAAACCTCTATTATTACCTGTCAACACGCCACGATAGCGTAAACATAAAGATATCAGGAAAATAAATTGTCGAACGAATCTAGAAAACCAGTTTCATGAAAGGATTCTCTGTCATCAAAGTAATGAGAAGAACGAGTCAGAAAGTATCATTTTTTTTAATAATTTCCCCACCCTTATATCTTTCCTCCGAATTTGGCGACATCTTAAACAATGTTAACTATCTTTATCCAGAACGAATTCTCTTATCAGACGAGCGTTATCAGGAATTGTTAAATTTTTCCTTAACGTTTACTCTCCTTTCGGTCAATAAGAGGGGTGGGCATTTTATCGCCACTTCTTCCACAAGTTCCGCCCCTCAAGTTTTGTCCTCAGTAATACAGCAAACCTGTGTCAATATTTACCGCAACCATGAGCCACACTCGGTCCCTTCCCAGGATTCGACTGCTCACCAACTCCCTGTGAACAAACTCTAGGACTTGTCGCCCATGTTTACTACTTTTTATTTACGAGCTAGAACGTTGCTGTTAATGTTTCCTATTGTTGAGCCGAGTTTTTTAAAAAAAGCAAGAAAGAAACTGGATGAAACTTGTCCGATAAGAAATATTGTGAGCAAATCTTGTGTGAGATAAAGTTACGAGAAAAATGATTTAAAATCTGCATTATCTGCCTTTATGTTTCTGAACCACTATAAATTTCAGAAATGAATAGATGGTAAAAATGTTGCGTTTGTGAATGAAATTGAGAGTTTAGAAGTGAATGAAAAAAAGTGAAGACGAAAGTAAAAATGATACGTAATATAGAAACCATCAGAATGCTACATTTTACCAAGATTAATAATAGCTTCTTTTTTCCATAGTAAAATAAAAGATTGTAATGATCAGTAGACTAACAATTTAAAATTATCTTAAATTATTTTAAATCTATTACTACACTATTCGCATATTTCATGCAATAAAAATTGAGTCGACTCAATATATGTTTTTTCATTAATAAGAAAATGTACAATTAAAAAAAGCAAAAGCCAGGAAATTTTAAAAGGCTGAATTTCTACTTCTATTGTTCAAACACTAATACAAAACAGTTCTCCTTATATAAAATAAGAAAATATTTCCATTGAAATAATTTCAATTATTCTATGTAAACCTAATAATATGAATAATAAATTGTAACCATTTATCAGAAAAGAATTTATTTATATGCTGTTTTTAGTTAAGCATAACAAATCCAGAATATTTCACAAAGAAAACTTGTGATTTATCTAAAGAACTAAGAAAATCATTTGAAAAAAGTTGTTTGAAAAATACATCTGCATTTTCCTATTTCATCAAAACATAAAATAAATTTCCAGTAACATTCATTAAAACCAAATAAATTATTGCATTTTGTCATTCTATAGAAATTTTTTAACTTTTAATTCAAATTATGTTGTAATAGAGTATTATTTAAATGTCTGATTTAGCTTCAAGAATTCCGATTTTTATGAATCTATTTATCAAATGCTAAAGATTGTAATTACCATTGAAACAGAAATGATCAATTCTTCCAGAAAAATATTTTGCATTGAATTCAAGTCTTCCTTATTCATACATTCTTCATCTATAAGTTGTATAAAGAAATGGAATTCATATTTTTCGCTCAATTAGCAATTTTTTCCCTAATGTAATCATCGAGGTCATACTTCGTAAAGTAACACGACCCCACTGAGAGTTTTCAAAACATTTCCCACAGCTCGCCCGCAGACATAACATTTCGGAGCTTGACGCTATTAATTAGGAATTTTCTGCATAGCTGTATCATCAGAAAATTTATGTATACGCCTTTTCGTGTTTGGAACGTTGAACTACATTTTGATTGACAGGTGCAAGTGTGAGGGTTTGAAATGAAGGAACAAATAATGCCGAATTTTAAACTAGGTTGTTGCCTTGGTGTTTTGGCTTGAAAAGAGATTACAAGCAGATAGATTTTTAAAAGTTATTAGCAACTTGTCAAATATATACATTTCAAATAAATGCAATTACTATATTATAAAATATTATAATTAAAAATTAATGTGATTTTTTGTTACGTATATATCGGAATAAATACAATTCTGTACGATTATGAATGCAGATCAGTTATGAATTCTAACAAATATATAAGAAAAACCTCTATATTTTTGCAAAATTACTGAAATTAAAATGATAACTTGAATAATTAAAATAATTTATTATGAAAGTGACTTGAAACGTGAAACAAAGGCCGGTATAGCCTGATTGGTAAGCCGTTAGATTTGCATCCTATGGGTTGCGAGTTCGAGCCGGTCAACTGAAGACTCCATGTTGTGCTGGCGTACGTTAAATCTGTCGTTAATTCCTCCGAGTCAAGAGTACGACCATTGGGGGCACTGGCTCAGAGGGGATCGTTCTCTGGCTCGAGTCTAAATTCCGATCTGTGGATAAATGAATGAAATGCATGGATGAAGTCTGTAAGAAGGGTTTGTGACGGGTGTAACCTAGAAGTTAGATTTCTGCCCTCGGGTGCTAAGGGATCCATACCCTCAGTCGCTATTGCACTCCTCCTTCCGTTGTAAAGCGGCGCACGAGACCAACAATAATGTAAAACTAAGTGGATGTTTTTATTATCAGGATCTCATGAGAATTGTCTACGATTGCAAAATATCTAAATACACAAGTAATCATATGTATAATATCTGTGATATTTTTTCAAAATTGCTTTTTCTTTTATTGTTTTGCTATCTTAAAGGCGGAAAAAAGCAGATGCTGATTATATAATTCTCTCACGCAGTTAAATCATCTAATTTAACTGCTTGAGAAATATGTGATAAACTTGTGAAACCAGATTTAATGAGCTAAATTTTTTGAATGCCTATATATCTCTATCTATCTATCTATCTATCTATTTATCTATCTATCTATATATATCTATATCTATCTATCTATCTATCTATCTATCTATCTATATATATATATATATATATTATTAGGTATTTTCCAGTCAATTTGAGAAAAAAACACTCGTGCAACGCATATCTATAATCTGGCATCTTTGACGTTTCAAACTTTTAATGATTTCGGAAATTTACATTTAAGACTATTATATTTCCCGATTCATTCTTTCTTTAAAGGTAACTAATCTCGAAGTATCGATAAAAGATAATGGAGAAAATTCGTGAAATTTTGATAGATAGTTGTGACGGAATTCGGAAGAAGCTGGGAATTGGAATAATGGGGCTACGGATTATTTGCTGTCTTATAATACTTGCTGCTATATTTATTTGTTTTAGTCTCAACTTCTGATGGCTTTTTTAAAATAAAGATCTTTTTATGTTAATGTATCCCCATTGTTCTAAATAGTATTTAATTTACTTCCCAAAGTGTGTGTATTTTGCTCAGTTTCCACGGCTGAAATCTTTAATTGCCCTCTGTCTTTATATTAGTTATTTGTACGTCCTGTATGCCGGACTTTAAATTCTTCTTTAAACATTATGTAATTTTATTCTTCGATTGGTGGTGGCGGTTTTTTTTAGTTTCTATTTCTTTTATTCCTTTTCTTTTTTCGTTCTGTCTCATTTATTACTTTATCGTATAAAATAGATTACATTTTAAATATCAATATTTTGCCGCTTGATATTGATGTGCAAATGCACTATTTCTTCCACTCGTTGTAATTTGATTCGTATATTTGTACATGTTTTTTTTTTTGTTTTTGCTCTGTAGTATTTTTATACTATTTAATTTAAAAGGAGGCTTTTTATTAATTATAATAAATTAATAAAATAATAATTAAAATTAAGATACTAATTATTAATTAATATATAATTATTTTAGATTATTTAAATTTTTAACTACCATTTGAATGCGCATAGTGACCTTCTTATTATAAATACTGTTATGAAATATGCAATGCTTAAACTAATGACTTATAGAAATACGTAACAGAAGTTGGTGCTTGTAAAGACAAATAATTAGAAAGTATCTGTTTGATAAACAAGCAAACAAAAACGCAGTCGTTATAGAGTTATATTCACTTCAAAATATTAGTAAAATTATTTTTCATAAAACAATGAAGTTTGAATCATATATCAGATATTATTAAATAAGATTTTCTACTATTCTTCACTTCTTCCCTTACACCAACCTTTCTCGTTTAAAGCGAACATAAGATAATGATATAAATATTATTGAATCCTTTATTCAAACATTTTATTATTTTAAAATAACGTATAGTGTATAATTGTTACTTTATTAAAATAAAAAGGCGTACAATTCGAACCAGAGCAACATATTCAATTTATCTCTTCAGAGTCCGAAAAGTAATTATCATATATATATATATATGGCTACAATATTTACGAATTGTTTTTAATATCTTGTCATTCTGAAAAGATATTACTTATATAAATATCTATATTCCTATAGAGAAAAAAACAGTGTATTGTTAAAATTCAGAGAGGAAAGATATACTTATATGAAAAACAAATACTATAAATTTATATAATAGAAAGTAAATTCATTCCAAATTCCTAATGCATTTTATGATACCTCAAATTATTGCAATGATATTGATCTCCCATATGTCGCAATGAATATTCAAAATTAAATTTCTGTTAAATCAGTTCTATAAAATGAAAGAGTCTGTCCGATATTAATACCGCCATATGTCGTGTTCTTTAAATTTATGATTTCATTGGTTCAAAACCACGAAAGTCCTTATGACTTAATGCATTCAATATGAAAAATTGTTGGATGGTTTTTATTTTGTACTTTTTGTTAAAATAAATATGCATTCATTAGAAATGGTGATATTGTATTTTATACAATTAAAATATATAAATTTAATATAATTTTATTCATAATTATTCCCAGGAATTCTCTTCTCTAAAAAACATCAAAATGGGAATATTAATTACAATACTTTATAATTAAGTTAGTTTAACTGTAAATAAGATAATCCTTCGCTTTCTAAAACAAGAACACAAGATGTACATTAACAAACACTTCTCATCTATATTATTATTTATAGCTGGATTTTCATGTTTCCTAATTTTAGAAATAAAATCAAAACAAAAACTGATTTTTTTACATAATACATTGCAATAATAATAATAGCCAAAAGCGTATATATCATTTATCATTTTTTAGGATTCATTTCGGCACGTTTGAGCTATTGGAAGATGAGTATAGGGGACAGAATTCGAAGCCAGTATATTATTGACCACAGTTCCTTTGTTATTGATAGTTATCAAAAAGAAAGGATTAATATATATAGGAATTGCGATGCTGTACTGATATCCATCAATTATACTGTGCGAATATGGAACTCAATTTCAAATCAAATAACTAATTAGCCGACTCGACTCCTAGAGATGAGATTCTTCACATCCTTGCCTAAAAGTAAATTCTGTTAGAATTCGTATCTCAAAAACTAAAGTTAAAATACTGTAGAATACTAAATGTACTGTATGCATCATTTTTTCTATAAACTTTCCAACGAGTACCAGTTCGTTTTCTGAATGATTAAACTAATTTCTAATCAACAATATTCAATTATCAATTTCTTACTTTCCAATGCAAAACGCTCATAATAAAACATAAACTACAAAACGATAATAGAATCGAGATTAATAAAGAACAAAAATCCGAATATATATAGAAGAACGATTGCCACAATGCCGAACTATCATTTGACATGGCTATAATAACAGTATTTTTGTTTGATATTCAGCATATACACTTTTAGAACTTGACAAGCGCGTCTGAAAGGGATATTAGTAGACATTTAGAGCGTTCACTTCGATATACAATCTGCATATCCTTTCAAAATTAATGCACATTTGAACTTTCAGAAGAAACACACAGTTTGTTAGCAATGCATATTTTACTACACCGGCTCAAGCATCAGCGGTATTGATGATTTTGGCAAAGTGGTTAGGGTTCTTTTTCACACGTGAGTTTGTTTAAGTAGCTCCTTTATAAGCTATTTAGTGTTATGAGATTCTTTATGGGCTTAAAACATTCTATATAATATCATTTTTCTATTCCAATACATCAAACTGATTTTATGAGCCTATGAACAGTACACAAAAAAAAAGAAATATAAATTCCTAATTATTGTACTATCAAAACTTCCTTATCGAAAGCGAAAGACGATATTATTTTCTTTGTGTTATGTTTTATCATAAAACATTGTAGAAAATCTTGATAAAACCAGTAACTTTGTAACTGAATTTTTTTTCTAATCTCCAGTGGCTTTTCTAATACGACCTAACTATATGATTTACTACTATGTAGAGCTACAATGTTTTATATTGCCCAGCGTATAACAAATATAGTACTTAGTTAATACATTTGCTGAAGTAGTAATGTTGATTTAAAAATTAGCTTGCTTAAATACAAGTAATATTAAAAGAAATGTCAATTCCTACTTGAAATCCTTGCATTTTACCGATTGAGCTACTATTTGTTGATTTCAATTCATTACAAACTGTTAAAACTATATTTAAAGTATTAAAAATGAATTAAATTTAATGAATGAATTAATATTTGAAAAAAATTGTATTAACACCAAGTATTATCCATTACAACTTTAAAAATTGTATTTGAACTTGAGTGGATAAATAAAATATATCTTATAAACAATTGAAAATTTGAACAAGATATATATATATGAGTGTGAACTAAAAGTAGGAATTAAAAAAAGAACGTATACTCTTAATAACGTAGTCAGCAGAAAAAATTTTTTATAGAAAATATATTTTTTAAATATCTTACAAACTATATTTTCCTTTTATTTTGTGAAAAATATGTAAACATATTTTTGTCCTATAAAGTATATTCCTTTTACTTTTCATTTGACTCTATGTATTTATTCATTCCTTCTTTTTTAAAAGTGTGTAAAAATTTTCATTCCTTATCTTAAAATCAAAATAGTTATAGGGTTATTACTTAAAACAAGATAACTTTCCATGGGACATATTTCAAAATTCTCGCAAAAATACTTTTTTACTCAATAAACAGATTTATATCAAGATAGCTATAAATAACCGTGTTATCTGTATTTTATGTAAACCTTCACAGAAATTTATAGATTAAGTTCCAATTTTAGCTTACAATCAACTTTTACGAAACTCATCATCTCCTTTATCGAGGGCCAATGTTCACTGAGATAGGATAATTTATATCCTTTTAATTTTGAATTTTTTTAAAGATTCTTTTTTTATTTATCTTAAGCTGTATTCTAGACTTCCATGACTCTTAAAAAACTGTTTCACACTAAAAAATATTTTAATTGCACACCATAATTGAAATAGACATGTACCAGCGAATAAAAGAATTTTTTGTAAATGCCTGATTTTAAAAATGTTCATTAAACTATTAAATAAATCAGACTAAAATATGAAGTTAATTATACATTGTTGTAAAATCTTATTTTTTTAGAACTTCTATTAAATTGAACTTAAAAGTTACATGCAACTTTTAATGTTAATATTTTTGAAGAACATCATGCTTTGACTGAATTTAGATAATTGTGAAAAGTATCAGAATTAAAAGTCAGGAAAAAGTGTGTTAAAACTTAATATTCTGAAATTAATCAAGTATTTTTCATAAAATATAAAGGTTCGACAAGAAAAAGAAATCCTATGTATGCATTTTATGAGAGAATTACATTAAAGTAATAAAAAGAGAATATTGAAAGTAGTGAGCCATGCAAACGTTTCGAACATTTGGCTTAGAAAAGGCTGAGTTATAAGAAAATATCTTCTATTTCATTAATAATTTTATAATCTTCTTTCTTTCTTCTCCTTCTTTTTATCATGTCAGAACATGATGTTGTATTGGGGATGAAGTTTTTGGCGTCAACAAAAATCTTTTGGCGAAAAATAAAAATTTTATTATCTGCACGAGCAAGTCAAAAAATCCGTTTTTAATAAAGCGTTGCCATCGCATTTAGAAAAGCTCGGATTAAAAAAAATAAGTTAATGACTACAGCAAACAAAACCTAAAAAAATGTCATTTGAGCACGTGATCATATGAAATGAAATAAATAGGACTTGGTATATTTTTTTAAATAATAAATGCAAGACAAAGTTTTTTGGGTCGTTGGCAATACTACAGGGACTCATTCAATGAAACAATGAAAATGAATAGAAATATAACTTGCACGAGCACTTGTTGCTTGGCCATTCAAGAAATTATGTTCTAACATGATACATTGAAATATGCTTAGCAGATTTCATTTTAATCCTTTATTTTATTTTTTATTTTTTTCGTGCCTCCATAATTAATTTTTTCACTACACCTTTTTATTTTTATTTTATCAATTTCTTTCTTTTTGGGACTGTAAACATCCCATCTTGAATATTCAAATTTCTAAAATGTCCAGATTTGAAATTTAAAAATCTGTTAATATTAATTTCATTCAAATGGATTTATGCAAAGTAATTTCTACAGAGAAAAATTTACCCTTTCAGTAGTTGTTTTTTATTTACATCAAATTTTTTTTTAAAAAAATTGTATCCTATAGACCAGATTTAAAATGTCTTAATTTATTGAAAGAAATTTTTTCAACTTATTTTAAAATACTTCCAGAATTAGAACTGAACTGTTCTAATTTCGCCTTAGTTTGTTCTAATAAAAAATGGGTACTTAAACCAGAGAAGAACTTTGAAAACAAAGTAGCATAAAAAATAAGAACCAGCCCAATTGAATATGAAAACATAAGATTAGACATCAAAGTTTTAATATATTTTTATAATTAATAAGTTTTACAGAGCAATTAGATATGCACTAAGATTGATTACCATGCATAATTTTTTGCTATTCGCACTATTTTCTAATTAGAAAAATATTTTTATTACGAGCATTATTTTTATAGGTTCTAGGTTTCAACAGAAAAAATAGGCTTTAAAATGATTTGAATATTAAAAAATATAAGGAATAAAATATTTTTAAAATATTATAAAATCCACGATTTAAAGGATAAAGTACGAATTTATTCCTAAAGATAAGTATTAAATTCATAGCAGACATTTTTGCGAATTTAAAAGTTTATTTTCGCAGTAGGCATTTCTAAAATAAAATTATTATTATTTCTGTATAAAAAGAGACACAATTATCTGAAAATGAGTATCATTTTCAGATAAAAGTAATAATTCAGATTAAAAGTAATAAATATCTATAGATTAAAAATATTTATTACTTTAAATATTTTTTTTCAAAAAAAAATCGAGAAGTCTTATACCGCCAAATGTAATGAAATAAAGTTTAAATAATTTTTAGAGTAAATGCAGTTTTCTGTAGATGAGGTTAATCAGTTTTTGTTTTCGAAAGCATAATAGAGAAACAAATTTCATTATTAATATCGTAATGCTCCACTATTTAAAATTTAAAAGTTAAATATGAATTTATAAATTTAATTAAAAGAAAAACAAAAGAAAACTTCCGAAATTATATTCTTATCGTTCAGTAATCATTTTTTTATTGTTACTCAACACTTGAAGAACATTATTTGAACTGTGGTTAATTTCAGAAGGATTTGTCCTGTATCAGCAGATATCATACAGGATGCGGTAAAAGTGAGATTGCAAAATCCATTTGCAGATGCACTACAATATGTCGATAAATTCATGATATGAAATTAATTGCTTCACTAATGAATAGAGGTCAGAGAAAGACTAGCAATTAATGAGTGAAAAAATTCCGAATTGAAATTATGTAAAGAAAGGACAACTATTAGTGTGCTGCTGCCATCTGTTGTCAAATTTAAAATCAATGGAAATGTTTGTAAATATTTTCATCTTAAATCATTTTTTTATAGAAAAAGGTTGTTTTTTTACATGACCTGAGGAAAGAGTGTTAAGAAGATAAAATTCTAAAAAACGATATTGTATAATTTAAATTGATTGATGTTTTAATTGAAACTGATTTGAGTTAAACATCAATTAAAGATTATCTGAAAATTCATAGTAAAAATTTAAGAAGAAAATGTATATTTTTTAATATTTAAATAAAAACTTGAAAATCGAAAATTAAAAATATATTTCCCAAGCAATTAACCATAATTATTAAGAATTTCCTATATTATAAATGAGAACATTAATTACAATGATAATTTGTAAAAAAAAAATACACTTTATACAAATATAAAAATAAAAATTATTTATTCAAAGTAACTATTTGTTGGAATATAGCGGAATCAGTTAAATGACTAAATAATATTCAAATATGCTATCAATAAATAAATAATTATAATTTAATTGAAGCAATTAAGATTTCAATAATTCAATGTAAATATACAATGAAATCTTTAAAATTTTATGATTCATATTACTTTATAAATTTATTTATTCGACAATCGTGGTAATAAAATTTCCAATCGACCTCTCTCAGCCAAGCAGCCCAAGGTCTAAAATCCGCCTTTGATAAACTTCTTTTTTTTTAATGTTTTTAAAAATTTCAAGATTCAATAAAATTACTAACAACTAAATACCATAACTGAATCAGCATGCTTAGATTAAGAGATAGCAATGATTGTTTTAAATACATAATCGCATGTTCTTCTACTAAATTTATTTGACAGGACTATTTTTAATATACAGGTATAGCTTATCAAATAGAAGACTAAACATTTTCTAGTCGTACTCTTTCTAACACAATTTATTTCATTATTATTTATAACAAATTGTGAAATGTTAACAGTAATTAGGCTTAACTGTAAATGCATTTTTGTATAACTTTATTTTATTAATAACTTATTTGAAATTATAATTAGAATTTCTACATGAAAGTAGAATACATACAATCAATGGTTAAACAAAATACACAATATTATTTGTATCAATGTTTATAGTCTTATATTCCAATTTCTTCTAATTTTAATTCTAAATTTTCATCTTGTAATTCATTCCGTATTAAATAGAGTTAGTGATCCAAAAATAAAAAAAAATATTATTAAAGGAATTATAGAAACATCTAAAACCACATAAATTAATTTCCTTTTTATGAATCGTTTTATCAAGCGCTTTAAATATTTTGATCTTATATTTCAACAGACGATTTTTTTTTGTATACTGCATATATTCAAAAATATTCTTATTGGGATTATGTAAACTAATTTATGCAAATAATTTAAAATTATTAATCATTTAAAATAAATAAAATTTACTCTAAAAGCATTTAAAATAAAATCTATATCAAAAATCTTACCCGAACATCTTTTGAATGATCATTCTAGTACCATCAGAGTTGAGAAAAAATTAATCTTGATTCTTCTTTACAAGAATTATGTTTCTCTTTCTAAACCATTCTTAGTAATTTTCTTTATTACATAGCAAAAAAATTGTGAATTTTGAAAGTAGTACTTTTAAATATTAATAAAAGGAAAATATAGAATTGAAAATTACACAAACATTAACGGAAATATAATTCCGATTCCAACTTATTTTAAAAAAGAGAATAAATGAAGAATTCTATTCATTATGTTGCCACAGGATAGAGAGAAATAATTAATAAATAATTTAATAATAAATTTATTCTCAAAAGCCTTTTCATTAAAAAATAATTAAAGAAGTGCTTTAAATATATATTTATTTACTTTAATCAATTAACCAAGATTCAATTAGAATATTGTAATAAATGAAGAATGAAATAAAATTAAAGTGAAATAGCCATTTAAGATATTCAAACTTTTTTTGAGAAGTGAAGTATTAATTTTTAATGAATTTGTGATAATACTTCCTCTACTTTTCCTGTTTAATTCTTCCTAACAACAAAGATAATCGTATGTCCGTGTATGTGTGTGTTGATACTCTAAATGCCAGCCCGTTTCAATTAATTAAAAATCATATTGAATTTTGTTGTATTTCTTTAAAAATTTCCAAAAATATTAAATAAAAAGGATTTTTATGCCTTTTCATGGTTTTTTTTAATAATGCTGATTTTTTGTCACATAATTTATTTTCAATTTTTACATAATTAAAAAAAATATTTTAAGTGTATTTCACAACTTTACACTGTTGAAGAGAAACTCTAATCTCTAGCATTATTACTACTAACCTAGTCTTTTCAATTGATGAGTAAAAAAAGGAAATTTGGCTTATTTTCCCATGCTCAGAATATCTCTATATGAGACATGCTTATAATAAAAGGTTTGAATATTATGCAGTTGCAACTAATTTTTAACTTCAAAAGTAAGAAAGGATGAATATTTTTTAAATCATGTGAGAATATTATATGTTTTGGTTTGAGATTTTTTTTAGCCTCAAAATGCTTAGGCAACAAATTGGCGATTTATCGCTTTTCAGGCATCAATTTTTCGTTTTTAAGGTTATTAGAAAACACAGTAGTTTTTCACATTTGGCGATTTATCACCAATTAAAGCCATAACTTGATTTCCAAATTATTCCTTATCAGAATTCTTACAAATTGTCTTGGTTAATTTAAGTCATTAAACAAACAAAAAATGGCTTTAAAATAATAATGTTCTCACTACTTAGTTTGAAATTTGCAATCGTTAATTTCATTTTCTTTCTTTTTTACTTAATCAGAGAAATCTTTCTTCAATAAACTTTTGATACACATTACAAAAATCCTGTAATATATTAAGCAGAACATTTAGAACTCAACAAATTAGGCATTTTTTTTGTGTGTTTTAATATTTTTTTACGAATGTCTTCAATTTAGCAAGCATCTAACATTAGATGCATGTTAATTACTTACAAAACATTAGATGAATGTTAATTACTTCCTTTTTTCAAATTAAAGAACAAATTTTAACCAAGATAGTAGAAAATTAAGAAATTGCGCTTCCTAAAATTAGTTCCAAAATAGTGCGAGTTACATTTCTATTAAAATTTGAAATTTAAATTGAGGAATCCATGAAGAATAAATTGGATACAAAAGATAAATTTGAAATTTTAACTAACAAGCTAATAAGTTTCTATATCTATTACCTACAAACAATTATAAAAAAGATAGAGTATTTTTTATATAAGAGAAACGGTTTCCTGCATTGCTAGAAATATATGATTGGAGCGAAGGACAATTTACTGTTTGACTAGCATCTGATCAAAAGTATTCAACTTTCGGTCTTAAATATATTTTATTATTATTAATAACTTTTACACAGTTTGCTTGATAGATACGGAAAATTATTGGAGAAAAAAGTTAAGAAGAAAAAAAGTCGAGAAAAAATGTCAAATTTTGGAATTAGTTTAAGAATAAGATATAGATAAAAATCATTCGTTATAATTAAATATTGCCTTTGTTGCACTATAAAATTGTTGAGAATGAATGAATGAATTTGATTTTCTGAATGGATTTTTTTTTCACTTTAACTCGTAATGTATCAATTTTTACTAGGTCGATAAAAATATTTTTCACTACTGAATAACAGAAAATACATATTGTTTACTATTACGGAGTATTATATTATATATCTCGTTTTAGAGAGAATTATATATCTAATATGAAATAAGAATTGAACTAATCTTTCGATTATTTGATAAAAAAGGCAGTTACATAAAATTTTTAAAACTCATATTGTATTGGAAAATCGATTTTAAGATTCATTTTTCAGAAAGATGAAACAAATAAAGTTAAATAAGTTAATAAATCAATTTATTAGTTTTCTGAATTAAAGCTCCCTTAAGCTATTTACGTTCAACCTTAAAAAAAAGAGTTTAAAAATTGATTTTTGAGGTTACTTAAAACTGTCTGGATAAGATAGTTGAAACTTTAACTATTTTAAATTGTTTTTCAAACAGCTGGTTAATTTTATTTTCCAATGTACGAAAGTATCGGGCATTACTTCCGAAAAGGGATTTTTTCATATGGAGATATAAAAAACTGCCAACTTCCCCCTTTGCTCTCTTTTTGTTTTGAAAATGTTTACCGGAGAAATTTCGTTGCGTTTCTCTTAAAAGCTCATGATTCAAATCCGGCAAATTTAATTTCTGAAGAGTAATTACAATTTCATCTTTAACCCAATGTCAGATAAATTTAAAATATATTAAATTATGGATTCAATCACGAATGAATTCCCTCCAAAACTCTAAAGACAAAACGTCATTTGCCTCTATTACGAAAAGCATATTTTCGCTAAAATCAACTGGAGTGGTGTCCCCAGCACTTTCTCATAAACGCTCTAATAAACTTGTAATGCCAGAGAATACTTTATATGGCAATGGAGTACAATAGTTATACCGTGTTTACACTCGGCTAATTTTAAGACGGTAAGTAGGCTGCGCATGCGTAGAAAGGCTGAAAACTGTTGTTCGATTGATGGCATTACAAGTCGCTGTATTGTATTTTTTCCTACTGCGCATGCGTTTGTAAAATGTAACAAGGTTTTTTTTTTAAAGCTTTAAGAAATAGTTCATTTAAATATTAATTTCAACATTTTTTTTTTTTTTTTTGCTTTTTGTTCTTTTTGCGAGTTTCTTTTCTTTTCTTTTTTCATTTTATTTACCACTTCTTTTCCATAGTTTTCCATATTTATGTATAATAACCCTTTTTTTTAATTTTAGTATGTTTCTCTGTGTAAATACCTATCATTTTAATACGATACGCAGTGAAAAAGAAAAATTCAGGGACGCCAAATCGGCAATTGAATATATCTTATAAAATTGGGCCAAATATAAATTAGTCCCTCAGTATTACTACTAGTACTCCTGCGTTGTCTACTTGCTGTCTTATAACTCACCAGATGTAAACCCGGCATTATGAACTATTAACTTTTGGCCTGAATTTAGCATTTTTACTGAAATTGTCTTGTCATACTTGGCGAGTTTTTTGGCGATTAATTCCTGACATGCGTTAATAGTACCCAAAACTCGAATTTTTATTTTAGACGCGTTTTTCACAATCAATTGAAACAAGATTTTGACACAAAACTGCACTTGTAACCACACAATCGTTTGTCAAATTTGATATATTTAAGCGAATGAGCTTTTTGAATCATCACGTTTACATGATTCCAAAAGTATAGACTGAAAGACAGCTAACCCGTAATTGGAATTGTCTCAAATTATTCAGGTGTTTACACTATTATAGATGTTAAATCTGTGTGCTGAATTATATCTATCTACTAATCTTTGTATCTATCTACTTATCTTCATGTATAACAACAGCCGGACTTAAGGATTTTCTCAGAACAAACTTTATTCAAAATTTGATAGAAATCCGCAAATTTAGAGTAAAGACTGTATAACAAATTTCAATCGTTTAGCTCAAACTATTTTGAGTTATCTCTGCCAAAGACAGACAGACGGACATCTTCCAAAAATGCGTTTTTTTATCTCGGGAAAGTCTGAAACGGGAAAAATCGGGAAAGTTTCGAGTTCGAATTTTTCGACGTTTACTATATTTTCAAAAAATACGTATACGAGAAAGTATAAAAACAAATATAATCACGGAAAGTTTTTTTTATGTTATAAAATGTGCAAACGATAAAAAAACTAGAACTAGATCAAAAACATTTGTAGCTATTTATTCTAACAAATTATTCCGAATTAGCAAATAAAGAACATGTAACAAATGTGTTCCAAGTTTTCAAATTTTCAGACGAACATGAGATTGAAGAAAGAGAGTTTCCAAAAAATATGGGCCAAAATTCTTTTCTTATGTTTTTTCTTTATCTTCTCAATCAGATAATTCTTTTCAACTAATGTCTTGTTATAATGGTAAAGATTTCATAAAATAAGATATTAGGAATAAATTATAGTAAAAAAATGATAAAGACTGGATATAAGGAAACTAACTACTAGCATTATGTAAAATAAACAGACAAAAACATAATATCTTATTACTTAATATTTTATACTTTTCAACGTCATTGCATAAATATTTGCCACTATAAGATCCATCCATCCATCCATACATACATACATACATACATACATATATATATATATATATATATATATATACATATATATATATATATATATATATATATGTGTGTGTGTGTGTGTGTGTGTGTGTGTGTGTGTGTGTGTGTGTGTGTGTGTGTGTGTGTGTGTGTGTGTGTGTGTGCGTGTGTAGTTCAAATTTTTAATCCTTAATAAAATACTTTCTATTCATCCAATCAAGCTCAAATATATATTTTTAAACATATAGTAGATGGCGTTTGTTGTTAATACAGGTTTTTCAAATATTAATTCATTAATTTTTTATTAATTAATTAAAAACTAATTTTCTCGCCTTTCTAGTAGTTCTTTATAGTAATTGTAGTTTTAATGTCGGGTTAGCCTAGTTGGTAGGGCCTTGGATTCGCATTCTTTAGACTGCGAGTTCGAACCTTATCACAAAGTTCTCCATTTTGAGAATTATGCCACTGGGGGTACTGACTTAAAGGTGATCTTTATTCTGGTGCTCGGGGATCCATGCCCTTAGAAGCTACTACACCCCTCCTTCCGTTGTAAAGCGGAACACGAGAATAAAAAATGTAATTATTTAATAAAAAATACTTAAAATAAAAATTTTCTAAACTTCCTAAATTTTTCCTAGTAGGAATTAATTTAAAAAAATGGTTTTTTATATTACTTGTTTCGAATATGATCTATTTTGATAATACAATTCAATTATAATAAAAAAAGGAAATAACATAATAATTTTTTAAGTATTAATATTCAAAAGCATCTTAGAATATATTTATTTGTACAAGTTTTTATATTTGACATTTAGTGTTTACTTCACAGAGTGGACTGCGTATCATTTGTTCGCGTTATCTCTCAGACTGTTATCTGAGCGGCGATATCAAATGTGCTGCGAAAGCTGAGGTCGGCAGCCATTGGCTGATTTCGCGATCTCGAGTCTGAAAGAAATACTTTCAGATGCGTGAAAGCCGATTTTACATCTACTTTCAATACAATTTATGTCAAGTGCCCAAATTGATGCGCAGCATAATTTGCACTTCTTACAACGCAATAGTTTCTTGACGTAGGTCCTCAAATACGCAGGACAGTTTTAATTGCGCAAAACCGGAGAACACGAAAGTAACAACGTGATATATTAAATGACCATAAAATGTCAAAACTTACAGAGATACATTTACAATCGCAAGGAAATTTGAAAAACACTATGTATTATTTTGACGCTATTCATTGCTTTGATATTAATCATATTAGTAGATAAAAAAGTCTGAAAAGAAATACGGCTTACTGAAAGTTTTGCATTTATCTTTATGATCTAATGTCTTCACTAACCTCTAAATTTAGAATCCTCATCTGTGTCAAAAAATTACATCAAAATGGATCATTTCAGAAACATTCATTTCGAAATGATGAAACCAGTAAAATTTCGATTTCAACTCTTTCATCTTTGTTAATAAAAAAGGAAATCGTGTGTGCGTGTGCGTGTGTGTGCGTGTGCGTGTGTGTGCGTGTGTGCGTGTGCGTGCGTGTGTGTGTGTGTGTGCAGCATGGAGTAATTGTTTAACATTTTAATAAATTAAAAACTTGGTGAGATATTTGCTTTTCCCCACAGTAATTCTAGAAAATATTGTTACTCAAATCAGCCTTTTCAATTTCTTTTCAAATCATTTACGAACGCTGTCTTGAATGAATTTTTGCTAAATTTTGAAAATTGAGTATTTTCTGTAAGATTTTCAATAATAGATATCAATGCTATAATAATATTCAGATTGTTTATTGTTTCACCAAATATAAGCTATTATTCATTGTTTTAGTGTGATTTTCTTTTTTTGTTGACATCTAAGGAAGAAAGATTCCACTAATTGTCTGAGCAGTGTACATGGGAAATCAGAAGGAATTTCCATTACCTGAAAAGATAACGTATCATTTCTGTACAAAAAGACGAATGACTATGTGCTGTCATGGAGTTTGGCTCCAGTTGGAAGTTTGATTTGCCAAACGAAGGAAGCTGCTGTAATACTATTGAAATTGCATCACTTTAATGTCTAATGCAACCCAAACTTTATAATTAATAATTTATTTAGTGAACTTTGAACATCAAGTTTTGCGTAAGATATTTAATTGAAATTTTAAAAAAAGTCAATATTTTCTGGTGGGCCAGCTGGATAGTAGCTAGTCTTTAAGGATTATCAAGTTTAAAACTTTTAATTTCATGAGGGATTATATTGTACATTTTTAAAAAGTGCAAACGAACCAAAAAATCCTGTTATTTTACAGCGTTTTCTTATCTTTTACGTTATTCTCTTTTTAAATTCCTTGTAGCCCTCAAGCTTTATGAAATATGTGGCATAAAATGATCGGGTGAAACCATCTAAAATCTTCTGCTGTGAAACTAAAAGCATTGAGTTGTTTGGCCTGAGTTGTTTCTAATGGCATTTGCCTTGTACAAACTCGCATTTTAAGCCGAAATGAGCATCTCATGTTTTGAAGTAGCGCCAACTAGGTCGAAGAATACAACTTGTCTATTCACTCATCACACATTCCCTTGCACAGCCCCTTTTTACAGGAGGGGGGTGGGATGGCACATTCACAACACCTTACGCCTAAAACTGAAGAACATCAATGCCCGCGCCGGGTCTCAAACCCAGATCATGGAGTACGCCCAGATCATGGAGAAGACCTCCTACCCATATGCCAAGTCGCCAACGTTTGGCCAATGAATCATTGCAATTACTGTTCTTAAATTTCATTACAATTAAATGCAAACTGTTCAACAATTTAACTAAGAAGATTACAGTTGAGTCACAAACAATTAATCAATAATTATAATTATAATTAACACATGATTACATTTTATAAATTACTGTACAATAGTATAACTTGTAGTGGCAGCTCGTACAATGTAATCACTGCGGAGTTGTAATCTTATCCATATTTCAGAGTTATATTTTTCTCATACAATTTAAATGTTACTTTTTCCAATTAACACTGAATATTTCAAATATCAGTTAAAAAAGTGTTAACAGGATTTGTGACTTAATATAAGTTTTAATAAAGAAATAACTAATGTCTATTAAAAATACATTTTAAAAATAGTTCACAATTTTATAAAATTTCATCTTATTCTTATTACTATAATTGTATTGTTTACTCTCGTTTTTGTTCAATTATTGCCGAAAAAAAGCAAGAAACTTTAAGATTAAAATATATATACACGTAGTCATGTTACATCCGTATTTGTGCAAGAAAAAATTTGACAATAATAATATGTTTAATTAAATTCCTTTGTTAGTAATTATATTTTCTTGTATTTATAATAAGTAAAAAAACTGAAAATAAGAAATAATTGTTTGTGGGGCAGTACCTTTCTGCTATCGCAAACTATGGAGAGGAACGAATGCTCTTTGTTATTGGGCTTCCACAGCCACAAAATTTCAGCACTAATTCCCTTCATAAAATTTCCCTTCGCAAACTATAATGCCGGAATGTTGTTATATACATTCCCTGGATCAGAAACAAAAGGCAACGGTGACCTGGTGGTAAATTTCCGGCATCAAAAACGGAGGGTCTCAGGCTCAAGACCCGATGCTACCAAAAGAGCCATCGTGTAGATAGGTCTTGTGCACTCTAACACCACTCGGACCAAACGTCCTCCCGCTGGTGCGGCGGGAAGAGGGCAGTGCCAGTTCAGGTATCATCCTCGTTAACTAACCGTGACTCAAAATTACGAGATCCGTCCCAATATAGTGCTAGTTTTGCTTTAAAACGGGACGTTAATATAACTAAAACTTTAAAAAAAGTATAAGTGGTTTCATTAGCTCACAGCAGTTTTCTAAATATTAACTCGAAAATAGGATATTATTTTTTGTCTGTTATTGGCGTCATTATATATAAGAAATTCCTGTTCAATTTATAAGGACAGCATGGATGAAACTTTTGTTTAAGATAGCAGAAGAATTTAAATCGAGAAATGTTGTTCTAAAATCCTTTCCAAATACAAAATGTACTAATGCCTTTATTTTCATTTAATTAATATCACTTTCTCCAAAAATAAATACAATGGATTTAAAATTAACCTCCCATATGTCCCATGAGCAGAGTTAAAACAAAATAGCTAGTCATGTGGATTAATTCGTATTATGTTTTTAATACGAACTCATCCAGATCGTTTGCTATTTTATTTATTAGAAGAGTAAACTGGAAACGCAACAGAATCTGAATGGGTGGGTAAATATCAAATCCGCAGAGAACTTTCTATAGAATCGCCACAGTTTGTTTTATCTATTCCAAATCTTTCTCTTGATACAGATAAATCTTCGTAATCATTTAAGAGGTTAATGATCGTATCTTCGATGCAACAAGCAAGTCTCACGAGTCGAAGCGCTGCACTTTGTGTTTTTTAGCAAAGCACAATTATTTATGACTTTTTTTCCGACAATATTTTATTTAAATAGGTGTTTTCTTAATTTGGAAAGACAGCAGTATATTAGATAGGGAATACATTTTTAATCACTTAATTGTTTTATTTTTTTTCACAATTTAATTACGTAACAGCTTTTCGTTTCTGGTATGGGTCAGCGGTGGAAGCCTCCTAAACCAGACAAAGTCCAGAATGGAGTTATCACTTTTGTCTGGTGTTCTAGTTACCTGACTACGAATCCTAACGTTGCGAGTTCAGTCCTATCATCCATTAACCACAAATTTCTATACTGATCAAATTAAAAATCAACAGGATATTACAGACGATGCAATTTCAGCTTATATAAGATCACGACGATTAAGAGGTTAAAGTCATAATTTGAAAGCCAAAATTTGGAATTGAAATACTTTTCAGATAACCAGGCAGGAGTGAAAAATGTCTAGAGAAATTTGGCGAGATTCTACATTATTTGGCGATTTTTCCCTTTAAAATCATTGTAAGAAACTTGGCAAAATTCTACATTATTTGGCGATTTTTTTTTTTTTTTTTTTGCTTAAGCCCGTCTAACGGAAAAATACCGGAATTAAAAAACAGGAAGCTTTATGAAAGATTATGATCACAAAATCTTCAATTACCGGTATAAGTGATCGCTCGAAGAAATTTTATGCTTTATATGTCCTGTTTCCTGCGGTTTTTAAATATACTAATAAAATTTATTCATAAAAAAGATGCTAATAATTGGAATTGAATGAATATTATGAATGTCCTTTTGTTCCAAAAATCTTGTTTATTTCACTTTTACTCTTTCCTAGCATAGCAAACTACAAAAAAATTAAAATGAAATCTGCTATGCATATTTCAATGTATCAAGTCAGAACATCCTTTTTAGAACGGCCAAGCACCACGTGCTCATGCAAGTTAAATTGTTTTCTTTTCTTCATTTTAATTGTTTCATTGAATGAGTCGCTTTAGTATTGCCAACGATCCAAAAAAACTTTGTCTCGCATTTATTGTTTCAAAAAAATATCACATTTCCTATTTATTTTATTTCATATCATCACGTGCTCAAAATGACATTTTTCTAGGTTTTATTTGCTGTAGTCATTAACTTATTTTTTAAAAATCAGATCTTTTGTAAATGAAATGCCAACACGTTATTAAAAGCTGATTTTTTTAAAAAGCTCGTGCAGATGATAAAATTTTTATTTTTCGCCTACGGATTTTTGTTGACGCCAAAAGTCTCATTCCTAAAACAGCATCATGTTCTGAGATGATTAAAAAAAATGGGAAACGGCAAAAATTGATAATATAATATATATTTTGAGAAAAAGGACTGATTATTTAAAATCCTATTAACACGAAATAAATGAAACTGTAATTCAAAGTATATTTTGTAAGCGAATATATTCCTTATGGCCCAGGTTTTAATACGACCAGTTGATTCCTAAAGGAAATATATTTTCGTGTGTTTAGTCTTATTTGAAAGGATATTATATCTGCAATCAACAACTCGATTAATTTTTTTTCTTTCAATAATTTGATAAAATCGTGATACGGATGTCTTATAAAGAGGCAGAGATTTTATAAATAAGTATATTCTTGGAACTTGAGGAAAAAAAACGTTATCTCGGATCAGAGGTCGTGACCAAAGTTCACTGCTTACGTAAACCAGCTTTACTATGTGAGACACCACTATTTTTCTCAGCTTACTCCAAGTGACGGTGGCAGCGATACATAATTAGTTTGCTTGCGTTTTGGAGGAGTTTTTATAAGAGTAAAACTCTCGATTTAAGGTAAAGAACATTTATCTAAAAAGTTGTCTAAAAGTAATTTCAAAATTAAAAAGAATTGTTTAATAATAAAAGCAGAAAATTCTACTGCTTTCTGAAAATTTAAACGGGTTTTTTTTTTCTGTATTTGTTTGTACTTTCCTATGGGAATTTGTTTTCGTTTCATGTTTGAAAAGAAAAGAAATTAAACGCTCTTTAGGGTCTTTTATTTATTTCTTGCTATTGATGTTTACATTTCTTGCGAGATTTGAAGATGGAGATTAAAAAATTTGATTACATAAAATTCAGAGCAAATATTTCCAGTTCGTAGATATGTATCTTTATTTGAGATTGAATCAGTCAGTCGATCTATTTTACAAAATAATAGTCATAAAATTTGGACTTTTAATTCCCATTTTATGACAATTTCATAAAAAGAAGTATTCAGATTAATCTTTTGTAAGGATTATGTATCTGATTATTTGAATGTAAACACTTACAAATATTAAAAAATTCAATACTTAAAAGGCAACAAAAAACCTATTCTGTATTATACATAGTTCAAAACAATTAAAGGATATTGTTTAATAATAATAAAAAAATTTATAATAATGGTATAAAATTTTTTGGCATAAAATGGAAGATAAGAGTCATAAATGTCATTTTGTTTGGTTTTCAAACTTCGCAGTATGCAAATTTTGAATTTGACAACGAAGACGACGCTTTAGTGGCAGAAAATTTGAATTGGCTCTCAACTAATGTAAAACAACGCGGAAAAAAAATGATCTACATTCAGTAAAAGGGTTGTTTTGATGAGTGCGATGTCTCAACAAAGCCATTTAACCGAATCAGAAGCTTGGAGAATAGTTAGCCAATTAGAGGAATGTCATAAATAAATCGAAGTAACAGAAGTCATTGGACTTTCCCAAAGTAAGTTTCCAGGATCTGGAACCGTTTTTCGGGGGCTGAAAATGATGGTTTAAGACCAGATCAAGAGCATAGACGAGCAACAACGTCCAATGAAGACCGTTATTTAACGCTAACAGCTCGGAGACACCGAAATATGAAAGGTATGGTATGTGTCATATTAATGGTAAGACACCGTGACGCCCGCAGAGAGTGGACGACAGAATACGTGAACTGGAGGAGAAATTAATGGCTCAATATTCTTTTCTCTGACAAGTAACTTTTATTTTTCATCCTGATAATAAACGAATTTTCATCTAGAGGAAACGTGGAACTAGAAATAATCTTGCAATCGTACACGAAAATGTAAGATGGGGGAGTGTTGGTCTATGGTGACACCTCCACTGATGGACGTATTATCTTTCCATATCTTTCCATACTCCATATCTTTCGAAATGGAGCTTTGCCAGGTCACTGATATAAGGATGAGATCCTGAGACTTATTGTAGTCCCTTACGCTGCAGCAATTGGAGATGACTTCATGTTAATAGACGACAGTTGCAGATTACGTAGTGCTAACTTGGTGAATGATTTCCTTATGGGGGAAGTATGGATTGGCCAGCATATTCCCCGGACAAGAACCCGTTCGAGCTTGTTTGGAACATTCTAGGCTGACGAATTTCTGGATGTTTATTACACCCACAAACTCCTCAAAAACTGAAAAGAGCCTTTCGGGAGGAGCGAGACAGAATAGCCTATCCTCTCATTAATAGCCTCATTGACTGGATGCCTCAAAGATGTTCAACGTTGCTGACCGTCTGGAGATACTATACACCTAACTAAAAACGATTTTCTCTTAAGTAAACACAAATTTTTTATTTGTTTTTCTCATGTAAACAAATTGTATTTTTTCCTTTTGTATCCAAATGCTCAATAAAACGCATTTTTTTTCCTGCCATACAAATGTCATTTTTATCTTATATAGCCTTCCACGTTTGTCGATTATATATCAATCATTCAAACAATTCTCCCGGTGCAAGATCAACCTACAACCTCAATGTACTTTAATAGTTTTGAACAGTGTAGTTGTAACACATATTTACACATAATTAGGTTTCTAACAATTAAACTTGGCGAAAAGTAAGAAAAAAAAAAACTCGAAAAAAATTGATAACATATGTATAGTTTTCAGAATACGATCTGTCTAGCAATGCGAATTAATTAGGATCGATCCTGCGTGTCACCTATAGTACTTGATAAATTTAAACATCTTCCAATTCAAAAATGAATGCAGCCACAGAAATTTTATGAATAAAATCTAATACAGAAAACTTAGAATATCTAATCTGGAATATTTAGTAATAATCTTTTGAATATATATTAATAATTTCACCACATTCACATTCTAGAAATAATTATTTTCTCATTACTCGAATACCGGTCCCATTTAAATTTCTAAGTCCCATGGACTATTATTTTTTCACAGAATAAAAATGCTGAATCAGCAAATTCCTTTCTGAAACTAAGCTCAAAAGTGGTTCAGTTTAGCTATATTAATGTCCCGCTTAAAAGCAACACTAAGGCTATTTCGGGACAGGCGTAATTTTGAACCGCGATCAGATGATGAAGACGACGCCTGAGTTAGAACTCCCTTCACCACACCAGGTCTTTTTGTAAAAATATCATACACTACAATTTATCTGTCTAGCTCGTTGCTTTTTTAAGTTCTCCTGCGCATAGTGAGATATAATTTCAGAAGCTTTTATTTCGGAACTCGAAGAGATCTCAATGTGAAAATTCATCAAAAGATCTCACAAATTTTTTGATCATTACAAGATTTTATTTAAGTACGAAAGAGAAGAACGGGTTCCACTTAAATGTAAAGAAAGAAATTACATTACATTAAAACATATATCGACTACCAATTGATGCAAAAAAAAAAGGGTTCGAATGGATTACTAAAAAAGAATGAAAAAATATATAAGCAGAGAATTCTTCCGATAAATATTTACTATGTTTTAAACAAATGCTAACTATTTTATTATTGGGATATTTTCCAATGCTTATACACATCCAGTTAGTGAACATTTGCTATTTCCAGCGTTATAGGTAAGAGGTGTTTATAATATAATCAAAACTTTACGTTTGATGAATCAGAATTGCTTTTCCTATTGCAACTACAAGAAATATGCGTCAGCGTTTGACCTCGAATAAATTAAAACACGCCTGAAATGGGTGTCAGATGATCATGCTTTTTTCATTCATACTATAGGCCATGAAGAAAAGTAAACACATTTTGTTACTCCGCTTCTCCTAACTGCTGCGTCAAGACTAATCAAATGCAGATGAGTCAAAAATTTGTAGCATTATTTTTGTTTTGAGTGTTTGTCGAAAATATGCTCTACATACTTAAACATTTAATAAAAATTTTACAGCACAGAATTAAATATGACCAAAAGATTAAAATGAAGGGAAGTTACAAAAATTTTTAGCTATCGTTTCTATTAGAGCCTTTAAGTTTTATTTCTTCATTTTAACATTTTAATTTTCTGCAAGTGTGGAAAATGAGCGGAGTGAACGCACAATGATATAAACAATATTAAAATATATATGAATAGAAAGTAAACAGTGTCCGTGCAAAGAAAACTCGATACCAAAAACTTATACGTCTAATTTCATGAGTAAAATTTGGTTTTAGTATTTATAGGTTTCATTGGAGAAGGTTTACTAATTTAACATCTCGTTAGACCAAGGCAGAAGAAATATGAAGAAATCTTAAAGCTTCAAGTTAAATGTGTATAATAAATCTTCTCATAAAAATAGATATTGTGGGTTAGAAACAAATAAAAATTATGTTCCATCACAAAAAATATTTTCAACAAGAGAAAAAAAATCGTCATTTCCTTGTTTTTAACTATCGAATAATCTTAGAGTCATTAATCTAGCATGTTGCCTATTTCATGCATTTTCCCTTTTCCAATTTCAGTGGAGAAATTAAGATTTGTGGAAGTTGACTTCAAAAGAAAAATGAATAAAAATATTTTTTATAAAAAAGATTCTTACATAATGAATTGGAAAAATTCATGTGATGCCTGCCTGATTGCAGCAACAACCTAGATTGCCAAAAGTTTTTGAGAAGCTAATTAAAAGTAAATCTTAGCATTATACATTTACTGTGCCCATAAATATTCAACCTACAGCTAAATTAACATCAAAAGATTAGTACAGTATATTGTTTATAATTACCAAAATTATTAATTAATTATCTGAATGATTCATTTTTATACTAGTGACATAGTGAGTTTAATTTGACATATAATTATATTCAAGCTCGGTACCTCTACGATTCTCTTTTGAGACCTCGAAGATTTTCAAAATTCGCTACTTAAATAGTTAGTGTTGCCACTAAATGTGAAATTAAATATATTTATTCTTTACGTGCATAAAAAAAATAAGACAAAACCTGTTACGTTTACGAAAGATTTCACAATTAACTTATTTTAAATTCAACACTTATATGGCAAGCTTATTTTAAATTCAACATTCATATGATTAGCTTATTTTAAATACAACACTCATATGATAAGGTTATTTTAAATTCAAACATATGACTAACTTATTTTAAATCCAACTCATTTGGAAGTTCAAAATTTCATAGCGTTTTAAAATACAGTATTCGCCAAAATATACAATACTGAAGTCGTGCATCTCGAATAGGTGTTTGCGTTTGTGGAAGAGGCATAGCTCCAAATCAACGTGCTCTCAATAATGAAAAGGAAGTTGAGTTGTTTTGTTGTTGTTGGAAATAGGTCTCTCGACGGGGGGGGGGAGTATTCGTAGTTGAGCATTATTTCCGCTCATAAAGAAGATGCTCATGTAGGTAGATCGAGTTTGAAAAAGGTGACGTAACAATTCCAAGAGAATTTTAATGTGACGGTAAATGAAGACGATTTAATCAGTGATTGAGCCATTTCTCCAGGATTTGACAAGGTTCTGTCTCGAAAGGCATATTCAGTTGTACAGATAGAGGTATCTACAGAACGGGGCGATCGGCCACACCGCTCGAATATCTCTAGCCATGATGACAAAACTTTCCAGGACGAATCATTTCTTCCTATTCCTCGATCTTATTGTAGCGATTGAAGGTCGCGGTACGAATCTGCGATGCTTGGGCCTGTAGCCGAGTAACATAGCCACTATACCAAAAGTCGACTTCAGTATCATAAATGTTATCTTGCTTATAAGGCTAACGTTACAGTACTCCCCCACCAGTGAGTCGGCGAAGAAGTGAACGATCTTTGTATTGCGCCAAGTGTTATGGCGAATT
>JAOUZG010040464.1:856144-893557 GCA_026289955.1 Argiope argentata | reverse complement strand
TTTTTTTTTTTTTTTTTTTTGCTTTTAGCTTTTATCAAGTGAGTGTGGCGATTTTGCTGCGGGTAGATGGCGCCACGACTGTTGCGAAAGGTTGCTTTGTAAAGGTCACCAATGTAGCGATTGAAGGTCGCGGTACGAACCTGCGACACTTGGGCCTGTAGCCGTGTAACATAGCCACTATACCAAAAGTCGATTTCAGTTCCGTAGATGTTATCTGGCTTATAAGGCTAACGCTACATTACACTACCTGATGCCTACTTGTAGGAAATGTTAAAGGAGAGTTTGTTCAACTGTAAAAATACATCAAGAAATGTGTCTGCATTACGCGGGAAAACCCTCTAATTTGCAGGAATCTGCAGCAACCTTTGTTTCAAGATATGTTTGAGAACTGCGTGTACGATATGAACACTGTCTACAGCGAGGCGGTACACGCATTGAACACTATACTACACATACCGTGGTAAATCGACACGCTAATAGTGTGTATGTATGTGTGTTAATTTCTTTTTTGGCGAAAATAAACTCACAGATGATAATAATAATGTAATTTTGTTCATCTTTTCATTTCAGTTCTGCATATTTTGGCGCATACTATATGAACTAAAATTGGCGCAATTTAGTAATTTTTGCATTTCTCATCCACAGATGGCAGCACAGCTATAATTATAGCATATTTCTTGTTTTTTATTGCGCTCAGTTGAATGATTAATTCTATCATAACATCCTGTTTTCCGACTCATTTATTGATGCATTACTTCTATGAATTGAGATGGTATATGATTAAATAATAGACTGAAATATTGATATTAAATACAATAGAATTAAATTTTGATATTAAATACAATATAAGTAATTGAAAACTATAGTTTACACATTCTATTTCTTAACTTTTTTCTTTTTTTTCTGCTTGAGGATGTGTTTAGTGAGTAGACAAAGCCATCGAGAAACTGCAGTCGTTCGTGCGGTTGGGGTTGAAATATGCCATTTTTTTTTCACAGGAAACAAAACAATCATTGATCAGCTCATTTAAATCAATTTGGGTGTATAAAAGTATGTTAATTTTACTGATCACAAATAGGTTGCAGTATATATCTTGCCTGTTCTCTTATCCTAATAGTACAAGAACACAAAGATTATATAAAGTAAATATTAATCGAATTCAAGTGAAAGTACTTAATACCAAAAATTGTGCAAAACAACCTTAAAAGAAATTCCTCAAACTCTTGTGGTCAAATCTTTTGTCTATTTATTACAATGCTTTCTTTTTCAATATTTCGTATAAAAATATTTTTTTTAAAAATTAGATATTTGTTTTATGAACTTATGACATCAAAATATACCAAAAGTACATCAAGATTATTTTTTAAAGCATTCAGTTTATAAATAAACTTTTTCCAATAAAAAAATCAGTCTCATACCAGTTATAGCTTGATATGTGATATCACTGACTGTGAAGAAAATTATGAGTCATCAAGAAAGCTTTAAAGATTTGGAATAAAAGTATAGAAGTTTACATCGCGGCCATTGAGTACATCAAACCAGTTAATTATATTATCAGCAAAATACAACACAATATCATAAATGTATCGAATGAGTACATCGCATTTTTTAAAGAAAAAAAAATAAGGAACATAAATGATGAAATAATAGTGGCTCGTAAAAAAAAATGGCATTTTTCTTTTTTTAAACAAGTGACGCAAAGCTCGACCGATAAGCTGATAACGATTATAGCTGCTCTTTCAGTTAGACAAAACCTGACTTTTTCCCTGTCGTCATGGCGATAAGCGATTTTTAGAAGCAGATCCCATATAATGCAGATTTTTGAAAAGTACGTTCGGCTATCTGACATCAAATCGAACAAGAAAATAAAATGAAAATGAAATCCAATATCGCAAATCTGAAGTTATCATGTGTGAACCTTATTATTTTCATGCCATTATCTGTCTTAATTAATTTAAGTCATTAACCAGTTTAAACCGGTTTGAAACAATCATTGTATGTTTAAGAATCAAAAATGCGAGAAATTGAGAACGAATATTGGAGATATTTATACAATTTTGTAGAATATTTATTGGGAAAGGTTTTAGTATAATAAAAGCATATCAAAATAAAAAAGGAGTTTTATAATTTCGATTTTAACTTTGCATTTACCTACGCATGCACGAAATCCTCAAACTGCGCATGCGTAAATAGCAAGAGCTGTGGTATGCACATGCGATACATTTCTTTGTTTGGGATTTTAAACAGCGATTTAAATCTCCTTATGCTCTCCAGAAAAAGGAAATCCAACCTTTATCGGAAGAGGAAGAATTCCTTCGATTAACGAATATCAGAGAAATAATGTCCACACTTAGGGAGTCTTTTGATGAGCAAAATAACCGTCTTTATTTAAATCGCACTGCAACTGAATTGCGAAGTCGATGATGGTCTGCGTTTTGTCTACGGACATGTCCTATTTTTACATTTTTGTTAGCATAAATATTTCTGAATGTGTACTATAAAAACATTTTGTAGTTATTTTTGATAATTTCTAAATATATTTTTATGTTTGTTTGATGTTGCGTAACATGCCCCTGTCATATCGGGTGCCCCTGTCAATTTTTTTCAGGGAGTCTACACTTCCTCTTCATTTAAAAGCCTTTTTCATTTTTTTTGTTTGTGATATTTCCCGACTATTCCAAATAGGCTTTTAAGTTCTTTTGAGCAATTATATAAGAAAATAACGTATTGAAAACACCCGAAATTTGTTTGCAAAACAGAGATATCCATCCCCGAGATGCTGAATTTTCAAATTGTTAAAAGGCATCAAGACATTCGAAATATAGTTTTATGCTCATAGCAATAAGTAAATGAGGAAAGTAGCAAAGAGGTGTCCCAGTAAGACTATATAAACTCTGCACTGCCAGATTTGTTGTTTGGAAGACATAAAAATGGTCTCAGAAATGTATCTCAACGACGTATAGTTTTCGAAAAAAATATGAGAGAAAATTTATGACGTCATTACCGGTTTACAGAAAAAAAATCTTTATTCGGACACGGATTGGGCGTCAAAATCTTATTTGATGGCCACCACGATCTCCAGACCTGAACCCTTTAGATTTCTTCCTGTAGGGCCATGTAAAGGAATTAGTTTAGCGAGACCCAGTTACTTCAGAAATGGACTTAGTCCCTTCGTCTCCACAGTGCGTTTACTTTTGTGGACACTGCGATGCTACAACGCGTACAGTCAACCACTGCACGACGCGAGCTTGCATGCCTTTATATGCGTGGGGAGCATTTCGTTATCTTACTATTTAAAATTATGCAAGTACTGATGTTTATGTTTCGAATAAAAGTTCTTTTCATAAACCGGATATAACTTCATATATATTTTCTTTCGCATTTTTTCGAAAACTATGAGTCGTTTAGGTACAGTTCTTTGTGCCTTTTTGTGTATTCCAAGCAATGAATCTGGCTGTGCAGAGTTAATCCGGTCTTGTCGGGACACCCAGTATAATTAAGGAGAAAATAAAATTTCTTGTAATCTCATTGGGTATTTTTTTTTAGAATTTTAATGTTTACAAACTGGTATATTATCTGTAGGTTGCTATATGCATAGTATAAAAATTATTCGAAATTAGCATAATCCGAACGAATCCAAATTACCGAATCCGAAATTACGATAATTAAGATTAGCAGAACATCAAATGCAGAGCTAACACTAATAAATAACCAACTTTTTTTTTATTTTTAATTAAATTTTTTAAATTAAAAATGAATTCGAATTTAATTTTTTGATGTTTAAATAACATTTTAATAGCCCTGTAAAGTAATATTATTTTTCCATGATATTTATTTTATTTCTATAGAATATTCTTTTATTTTTCCACAAATTTTATTTATAAAAATACTTTTGAGTACATTTTACTATAATATTTTTTATTGTTTTGATAGTTAAATTTATATTTTATGTCAAAATATTGCATCTTTACATGTACATTATGAATAGCATAATTAAGAATAAGTCTTAATAATAAAATAGACAAATCCTGTAAAACAGCATCATTATGATGATTCGATCTATAATTCGAATATCTATTATTTTTAAAAGAATATCGTTTGCTTTTTTCGTAGCGAAACTCAAAGAAAAAACTCTTAAACTATAGATCATTTTCTATTTTGATCCTTTATTTTTCTATCTCAGTTATATAAAAACGTGGAATTAATTAAATTAATTTCTTGGACAAAAGAAAGGTTACATTTAACCCACCTCTAAAAAAAATGCCTTAGTTTAGTTTTAAGATATGAGTTATTTCCTTTCTAAGTCGATATTCACTCACGGTTTTTATATTGCTAAAGTGCGACCTCATTTCATCCCGAAAAAAATCGTCTGCATAGGAAATTTCTGAATTAACGTTGGCATCTCGCTTTATATTCTTAAATTTACAAAAGAATTTTGTTAGATTTAACAATTTTCAAAGAATTTTGCTACTTGATTTTCTTTTTTATATGAGTTTTTATTCTAATATTTTTCATCATTAATGAACAATTATTTATAATCCATGATAATAAATATAATAGAATTTTAATCTAAATTTTCTTACGGATTCCTTTAAAGTAGAAGCTTTTGAAGAACTGCAGCAAGATCTGGAAGTAAAGTGAATACTTCTTCTTATATTTGGAATATTCAAGAATTAATTCTATTCGAATTATCTGAACTATTATTAATTGTGGACCAAAATTGAGATATTGGATACAGCATAAAGCAGTGAATCTGGGTAAGTTTCGGTATTTGAAATTAATTTTTTTGGCACTCATACAAGCATATTTTTAATGAAAGGAGATTTTTTAAATATTGATTGAGATTTAAAAGATTTTAAATATTGATTTTTTACTAAGTTTGCAAACAACTGACAAAAAATCTATCAATATTGAAATATAAACTTTTTTCAATGAAACCAGTTTTTATTACAAAGACCGAACCATGAAACATATGATATTCTATTTGTTATAGTTTTATACAAAATTCTTTTGTTATATAAAATTTTTATGAAATCAGTTATTTTTTAAGCCTAAAGTACCTAATTTCTCATTTTTACTATTTGTTTATACGGGAGATGAATGACATCAAAATAATACTCGATAGTTCGAGTTTTTAAATGTTATGAAGTTTACAAGCTGAATATTTTCTATGAACTTCGAAATTAATAATAAATATGCAGAACACTTTCTAAGGCAAAATCGTTGTATCTAAAATAGTCATATTTATGATTTCTGACTTCTTGGGTAATAGAAGTTCTCTAGAAAGAGTTCTAAATCTTTTAACTGTAGACTTTTAACTGAAAATTCATCAAAACAAACAATTTTCTTCAATTACAATAGAGCATATTATTGAACTAGAATTTTATAATTTGGGGAATATTAATTTGAGAAATATTAATTCTATCTCAATTTGTTTGTTTTTTCTAATTTTTAAATTATTTTTATAAATTTTTAAAAACATACTTTACATCACTATTTCTCGTTATTTTAGGTCATAAATTTATACTCATGATATTAAATATATTTTTTGTGTGAACTTCATTACTGCTATATCTTTGAAAAAATTAAAAATAAAATAGAGATGGGAAAATCAAGCCTAGAATGTTTAAATATTCACAACGTTGTTTAATTTTAAAGTGGCCAGGTTTTGTGAATTTTAATCCGACCGCTTTAAAAGTCGCGTGGAGAAATGAGTATTAACCAGTGAAGAAAAGAAAATTAAAGGAAATAAATTTTTAAAAATGCACAATGTGAAATGTAATGAGAAAGTTAAACAATCTTTTTAAAAAGTCAACTTTTCAAACGCTAGAACAATCTTTAAAAAGAGAGAGAAAGAAGAGAGAAATATGGAAGGGCAAATAAAATATTTTTCAATTTTTTTTTCTTCAAACTGATTTAATCGCAATGGTAATAAAGGGGAGGCTCTTTTTTGTATATGTAAATTTGAGAAGAAGAATTTTTCAAAGGCTAACATTTAAAAAAATTAAATCAATATAAGAAATATTTAAAAGAGCTATAAATAAAAAATAGAACATAAGTGAAATCGGGACTATCAGTGACATTTAATTCGAAATCAAGACTATGTAGTGAAAGTTTCATAAGCCGGATAACATCCTGCGGACATGAATAATTACTTTTGTCTATCGATCTAGTTATTCGGCTACAAATTCTAACGTTGCGAGTTCGGTCCTCGGTCCTTGGGTAATCTAACCATTCACTCAACTAATTACCGGTAATGGTTCAAGGTATTTTGGCGGACTTACTCAGTGCAAATCACGAGGCCCTTCTTTCAATAAAACCATAAATTTAGCTTCATATTTTGGAAGATTTTTAACTTGTTAACTTTTGATTAATCCTTTTTTGCTTTAGTATTTTTTAAAATTTTATATAAATCCTTATTATTGTTCCAAACTGTCCGGTATCCACATTTATGAACAGAAGTATGAAAGTAGAAATTCGGAGTTTATAAATATTCAAATTTTAAATAACTAAGTTAACGGAATGAAAACATAGAAATCTGATCAATTATGCTTTATTATGCGTCTTATCCTTAATATTATGTGTGTATATCTATATATATCTATATCTAATCTATATCTATCTATCCTTCTCTCTCTCTCTCTCTCTCTCTCTCTCTCTCTCTCTCTCTCTCTCTATATATATATATATATATATATATATATATATATATATATATATATTGTAAACTCATTTATTTGGGAACTTTTTAGCAGATATATTTGCAGCCCCTTTTTCAGTTTAGGCAGTCTAATCTGCCTTGTGGAATATCCGTCCTGTTAATTCTAGACACCTTTTCTATCTAGGTAAGGGAAATGAGAATTGAAAACCATCTCATTTAATCCAAAATGTCGTGTGTGTGTTTTGAGCAGACGATTGCCACACGCTGGTATGGAATAACCTTCTGGTGATTAAGTTGCCATTTTCATTATCTAATCTCGTTTTTAAATATTGAAATGCTACTTGATAGTCTTTGCATAGTTTTTAAATTGTAAAGTTTTGTAACAATCAATTAAATATTAATTTTATGTCCGTTGTTTGACTTTTTAAAACTATCTGAAGCAATGAAAAAAAATTTAAAGATCGTTTTAAAAGATTTGTATTTTATATATGATATTATTAGTACAAAAGCTTTTGTTTAATGCAGAATGTTTAATATCTTTGTATGAATAATTTGATTAAAATTTGATATATATAAGGAAATGATGAATGTGATATGATTAAAATAGGGAGTTTATAAAAGATAACCTTGATATTTAAGCTCATCGTTAATAAAAACAATTTCATTTAGCCTCAGATCTTTTAAATATCTTAAAAACTGCCACCTGATGATTTTTCAAAAGAAAAATCTTAAATTTATATTTATTAAATCTTATATTTCAGAATCCTTTTTCTTTAAGTTCAGCTCGATTTATTTTTATGGTCTGTTATGATAGTAAGAAAGAGTAAAAGTTCCATGATAATGTCTTTCGTTTGCGAAATTATTAGGTAATGTTACGTAATAATATTTTTACGGAGAAAATTCATGTCTGCGACAGAAAAAGAGATAATTTAACATTATCGTTCTAAGAACTTATATTCGAGATGCTGATAAAAGGGGGAAAAGCATAAGCACAAAATTATCGTTTATAACAAGATAAAGAATACCGCTATATTTGTTGAGATAAAGAACTAGCAAGGCCGCAGCAACAAAATGAAGTTGCAAAATTACTCTAGAAAAATTTACTCTCATATACTTCAGACACTACGAGATAGCACTATTACACACAGGCCATAAAAAATTCGACATAAAATTTGATGAAAACATAAGAGATTCTAGCCATAAATAACCTTCAAAATAATCATTTTAAAACCATTGGCGAGTAGAATATTTATTTATTTAAAAAATATTGTTGTAAATATAAGTAAGTTATTTCTTAGCTAAAAAAAATTGAAATTTCATTTCAAAGTAAATAAAAATTAATTATTATTTTATGATTAATTATTGAATTGACCCTTTAACGCATACGGGCCCATATATGGTATTGCAGTTTTGATTCAATTTTATTTCCAAAGTATTACAAAATTATTCAAATTATTTTAATCCATCAAATATACATTTAGAAATAATAAAACGCAAAAAAATGTCTATGATTTTAAAAAATTTCGAAATAACCTCACTTTTGTGCAAGTGGGTGAAAAAGCAGAATTGAAGTGCGAGTGATTAATTTTCAAAAAATGATAACAGAGTAAAACGTAAGTACTTTTTGACAAAATGAATATTTTCTTTCTTGACGGATGCCCATATATGATCCCATAACAAAATCAAAATATGAAGCTTTTCATTATTTTTCTTTTAATATGTCTTATTGATAGTTAAATAAAGCCATTTCCCCCATGAAACATTTTTTTCAAGCTTTATTAATTTATGCAGTAAAGAGTTAAATATTTAGATTGTTCCGATACATTTTTACAATATCATGAAAATGTATGTTAAAGATGTGGATATTCGAATAGTTTAAACTATTTTTCATGCCTATAGAATTCTAGAGAATGCCTTTTTTTTCTCTACAATAATGAGAAAAGCTTTAAAAAAGTTTCGCCTACTGTTTCAAAGAATGATATTTTTGTAGAGCTTTCTGCGTTGAAAACTGAACATTGTTTATTAATAGATTTTTCAAATTTATTCTGATGTATTTCTGAATTAAATTTAAAAAAAATTAAAAAAACCTTTTTTTACAATTTTAATGGCTTTTAAACGCGTAGAAATTAAAATATATTTTCGCGCATGCGCAGTGTATTATTTAATTCTTACATATAATTTGAACGTTACATTTTATGAAGTTTCGTGTTCAATTATTTATTGTTTAAAAAGTTTCTAAATACTCTGTATTATTTTTGATGATTTTACAGTCATATCTTTTTCTTTTAAATAATCTTTTTATTAATTTTAATTTGATGAAACATTAATTGTAACCCCCTTATCATTCGCACTTATTTCACTCATTTGGATATCGTGAAATAAATATTTGTGACTTTTAGTTAAACAATTTAACGATTTGATTTCTATGTTGATAATTTTAATTTAATAAAAAGTTCAAAGCTTATGTGTATTAAGAAAAAATTTGTGCATTCCATCAAATCGTCCCTGGGCAAAGTCGGGTACATCAACTATTTCGTATTAAATAATGATTACTGAATGGTTTTCGTTGAAAAATTAAGTTTTCCCTATAGATTTAAAATAAGTTTCAAATTGTATTGTGTTTATATATGAAGTGCCATTTTTGTTTCTTATTTAATAATGTCCTTCTATATCTATATCAAAATAATTGGGGCCATATGATATCTAAAAACGGGGATATGTTTAAAATGTAATATGTAATTTGATTAATTTATATTTTGAGAAAAACAAGTTATAAAAATGTTTTTTTTTACAATTTTAAAATTTCAATGATATTATTACATTACTCTAATAATTAACAGGTAAATTCCGATTTTTTAAAATTACTTTTTTCTATATAGAGTGTCCTCAAAAGCTCCTTTTCACCTTTTAAACTATTAAAGACAAGTATAAAATTTCAATTTGAAAAATGTTAGACATCAGGTAAAGAATTATATTTTGTGTTTTTTCAGTTACTAAATTCCCTGTTAAAAAAATTCCAAATAGAAAATTTATACATAGTTTCCTCAATTTGATTTATCTTCTGTTTTAATAATAAAAATAATATGTATGTTTGCGTATGTTGGCGCTCAACAGGCCAAATCTTTTAACCTACAGACGTCAAAGTTAGTACATGTATATAATAGAGGAAAGAACTGGGAATCTCTCAGGGAATTTTTTATATACTAATTTGAATTTTAATTAATTAAAAACGAAGAGAATTTTTGCGCTATTCTGGGATAACTTTCAAAAATATTATTGTACAAAAATAAATTTTACACCTTTTCAAATTATATTTTACCAAGTATCTTGTCAAACTGTCTTACACACCTGTCAAAAAATAGTCATATCAATTTAATAGTCGTGAGAATGTTGGTCATTTAAAAAAATTCTACTTCATTTTGAGCAATAGATTACATTGTTGAATTGAAATTCAAGCGTTTGCATTGTTTCATCTAGTACTTAATCGTGCGATTTTCTTCCATTGTTGAAAGCTAAAAAAAGAAAAATTCCGTTTAATATCTCTGTGCTGTTCACGAGACAAATAAAAAGGAGAATTTACAATTATTGCGAAATTAAGAAGATAGATAAACCGGATATTTAAGTTTTTAAAAGCTCTATGATGTCATGAGACAGCCTATATTACAAAGGTACTATAGCCTATAACATTATTGGTAACCATTATTGGTAATTAACATTATTGGTAAGCCACATAGTCGCCTGAGGCGACTAGCATTTAAAAAAATGATTTGGAAAAATTCTCTTTTTGTCTCACTCATTTGTGATCAAGATTGAATCTAATTATATATTTTTGAATATTACTATTTTAGGTTATATTAAAACTTTTCAACGACTACTTCAAGGAAGATCCTCTAAGCAACGACATCATGCTCTCAAGACGGTTATTGTTGGTCTAAAATAAGGAAAATCTAAAGTTTCATAGCCCGATCTGAAAAATAGAACCTAATTTCTTTTATTTGTATGTCAAGAACATTTATTACATTAAAGACTAATAAGAGTCAGGAAACTTTATAAGAATTTAAATTTCGTAACTTTTTAACATAATACGTATTATCTGGAACTACTTGCACTATAATTCTTCATGGAATTCAAAACAATTTTTTCCGAATAGAGATAATATTTCCCCGACTACATTAATCAATTTGATAAAACATATGTATAAATATACAAATGTTTCTAATAAATGTAAGATTAATAAGATTAATCAAATTGAGGAAACTATGTAAAAAAAAACTCATTATGCAAAACTTAAGTAAAATAACTCGCTTCGAGATTTACAGTTCTGCCTTCAATTATATAAATGCATTAAATTTGGCGGCTGTAAGTTAAAAGGTTTAGAAAATTGAGAGCTAGCATACACAAACATACATATTTTACTTTATTATTAAAATAGAAGGTTAATCAAAGTGAGAAAATTATGTATAAATTTACAAATGTTTCTAATAAATTTAAAAATTAATGATCCGATTGATATTAGAGAAAAAGACTTAAAATTAGAAGCACAAGAAAATATGAATTGTATAGATCTTATTATTATAGATAAAAGTCTATAGAATATTAAGAAAAACAGAGAATAAAAATGACCATGTTCTGTCGCATTGTGCAAGCATGTGAAATAATTTTAAACAAATCAAAGGCTTGATAAGAAAAAGGTATATATTTATCCTGAAAAGCAATTATCTTAACTAGAAGTAAAAGTGAACTATATCAAGATGACAAAAATATCAAACAGTTCAGCCTGGAATGATAAACAGCAGACTCTCTTTGTCTCAAAATTCAAGTTAAACGATTTCCATGTCATTAAGCTTAGTAAAATTTAAATGACATATTTAGATAAGAACTTTTTTTTAAAGTACACTTATCGGCGTCGAAATTACAAGCAAAATATGTAGATAATATGAAAAATATATCATGTATGTTTATATACATTTATATAAACAATTAATCTCCAGATGAACGAATTGATCCAACAACAAGTTACAATGATTTTAGAAATTTTTAAATAAAAATCTGAATATGACAAATAGAATACTATGTGTAGAAATCTGACTAAGCTGTTTCTAAATTTTCCATATTTTTTTCAGGCCCTCTTTACTTTTATAATATTTATAGGCTAATATGATATCTGCAATTTATGCGATAGAAATTGCATATCATGAATAGTTCAAAACATTCTATAAATATGTTCTTAAAATTACCAAATTTAGCAGGAAGGTATTCAAAGCAGGTATAATACAGGCTTATTTAAAATTATGTTTAAAATTTTAACTAAATTTTTAATTAAAAATAAATAAAAAGTGAAACGTTTTCTTTTTTTAAACTTTGGAATATATTATTGAACTGAAACTGTTTTTACACAATTTTTTAAATTCAACAGAATTCAGCACAGTTTTTAACTCTAATTGTAATAATTTTTGAAATTAATTTTAAGTTTATTATGAACAGTTTTCATTTTTTATTGTTTTAAGTAATGGATTTATAATCATTTGTGCTAAGGAATACATTACTTGCAATTTTTTGTGAACTTTTTATCATTGTTACATCATAAAGAGCACATTTTAAAAATAAAAAAAGGCTAATAATTCAAGCATACATTATTATTGTTTTGATGTTTATGAATATAAATTCGTATCTATCAGAATATTTTATCAGAGAGTGGTTTTTTTTTTCTCTCTCTCTCTCTCTTTAAAAGAAAAAAGTCCTCAAATTATCTTTTGTTGTTAAAATAAAAAATGTGTATCTTTTTTGTTTCAATTATTAAATTAAGATAAGATTACTAAGTTAATGATATTTTAATATTAAAAAGTAATAGTAAAAAGTTTAAGCTACACAGCAAGACAAATAATAGTCTCTTAACCGATTAAATGGAGCGTTTCAAATCTTCATCTTTTTTTTACAGTTTTATCAGAAACTGATTCATAATAAAGAATTAATTTGTTTAATAATACATGTACAGAAACTATATTATCTCATGTGAATAATATTTGAATAAATAAAAAAGTCAGCTAAATGCCGCAAACCCAAACTTATCAATATTAATTACCATTCAATACTACAGTTTATTTTGGATATTTTAGCTAGTAATAAAAGATCCCCTAGAAAAAAAATCAGAAAATAAAGTAATATTATATCAGAAATGTTATAACATTTAAAATAAAGTATATATGAGATGATATATTTAATTGAAAAAAATTGTTTAGTATTTCAAATTTTCTTTATTTTGCATCATCTTTATTTCATAGAAGGATTATCTTTCGATTCATCAAACCTTCTGAAAAACATGTATTTATCATACTCCTATTACAATAAAGATCAAGATGATTAATACAAGCCTTAATATACGAATAAGCCATAATACAAGGAGAAGGTGACCATAATATAGAGAGAACAAATAGAAACCGACTTAACAACAAGAATGCTGTAAAAGAATTAATAAATTCCGGTATAGATGGAAAAAAGTAGAGTGTTATCTGCTAATTCAAGAGATTCTGGAGTTCGTTATGAATCTCTTACTAAATTTCAGATGATCGGTACAGTTAAAAAATATCAAATCGAACTGAATGCCTCCGAACCATACATAACTAAATTGACATATATATATAAGACTAGCTTTGACCCACGACTTCGTATGCGTGGAAATTTCGATGTGCATGTGTGAGAACTGACGGTATGATCACAATGTAAAATGTTATCAAATCGTATCATTATGGTGCTGTTGAAAGCAATTTCGCCAAATTAAAGCGAAATGGCCGGAAGCAGCGTGAACGGTGGCAATAACGTTTCCAATCGTAAGGTTTCGATGAACACTGCAGCAAATTAACGGAAATATCGAAAAAAATCAATAAGTGCAGAAAAATGGGGAAAAAATTAAGTGATAAAAATGAAAATAGGCGAAAGGAATATGTGCATCAAGAAAAAAACATGGGGAATGAACAAAAAGATCCAAATACAGTAACATAAAAAAAATGACGACAAAGGAAACCCAAACATGTCGCTACCGAAAACTTACCAAAGTCGCATAGTACTTAAAAAAACAGCAAACTAATTATTCAAAACCTTTTTGCTGATTAGTCTCTTAAAATAAAATAAAATCCGAATCCGAAACAGAATACACTGCTCATGTGTAAATTTTCAACGCCAATCCATGAATTTTTTACCCCAGTTGGGGTAACGTGTAACTTAATACAGATTACAGTATGGCAAAAAAATAAGCTGAAGTCTTATTCATTTGGCGTTGGGTAAATGAAGATTTCTGGCTATAAAGTTAGTTTTTAATTAATAAAAAATTAGCTACTAAATTAACCTTTATAAATAGAAGTCTATGTTATATTCTAGACTATAATCTGTCTCTGTTATAAATTTCATCCAACTTCGTTCTACGGTTTTGGCGTGATTGACAAATATCATCCATCCATCCAAACTTTCACATTCATAATAGTAGTATAGATTTACTTTTTTTCATTGTTTTAATGAAAAATTCTATCGTCTTTTTTTTTCTGTCAGAAATTTTTTTTGAAGATTTTCAAACGTTATACTCCACATATCACCATAAATGTAATGTTCTGGAGTGAAATAAAAAAAATGTTTGCTAACAAGAATTATTGAACTTGGATTTTTATTATTATACAAATAACGGTGCGGATAAACAGTTGTTCTTACTGACAGTTGTTAAGGAGAAATATCGAATAAAGAATATACAACTATATTCCTTCTCATCCTAAATGGATTTTCTTTTCATTTGCACATAATCACAATATATATGAAGACTGAAATTTTTGCAGTTTATTGGATTCTGGTGCTTTGTCAGTGCATCTTGCCTTAGCAATTGTGTGATAGTAAGATCATTATAATGTCCACTAGTTAGGAATTACTATGTATATAGATCCAATACACGCTAAATTTAGCATCATCTGCAAAATATTTTCTGATTCGTTAAATATGGAAACCAAGAGGTGGAATACATTCATTTTAATTACTAAAATTTTGAAACCTATCTTAGTAGCACTCCTGTATTTTCAAAAGTAAATATCAAAATTTATATCAAAAGAGTTCGATGCCAAACGATTCAATTTTCATATCGAAGTTAAGTTCTTTTACTGTCTAAGACTTCATAACTAAAAATTAAAAAAATGTTATATCAGAATTCTAAGGATTTTAAAAATAGAAAATTTGATAATTAACTTCCATGGTTTTTAATGGCCAGTATTTTACATAGCATGAAATGTACTTTTCACAAAAAACTCTTATTTTGTACATTTAAAGAAATGTTGTAAAGAAAATCTCAAAATACATTTAAATTAAGATAAAATATATTTTAGCAATAATCTATAAATAGCTAAATACATGCTTAATTCAGTAAAAATATATTCTCCATACATAATCTTTATGGAATAAATAAATTCAAGAATTCTTTTCACATTTTTCTAAATGCCCTAATACAATAAAACAAAAAAAAAATGTTTTCTCTTAAATATATCAAATATTTCTGAAATAAGATCACTTCCTTCTGAGATAACGTCCTTGAGACATACTTAAAAGATAAAAATAAGAGGACCAAGGGAGAAAGAGAACTCTCGAAAAATTTCCTAATTTCGGAAACCAAAATAGCAGTTAAAACACAAAAATATCAAAAAAGTAGAAGCAGCCATAATAATAAATGTAGCTTAGTTTGTAATCAACTAGCATTATCTTTAACTACTCTTCGATAATAATGCAAAATGTAAAAAACAAAAAAAAATTATCTTTGACATAATCTCAACATTTCTGACATAAATTTACATCGTGGTATCAGAAAGTTAAGAGGATGTCTTTCTGTAAAATTACGAGAGAGGGCTATCAAAGTTTCGCAAACTTTCTGCATTTATTATCGTTGTGGAACATTTAACAATCTCGACAAATCTTTCATCACTAAAAAGAAATATTTTTTAGAATATAAACACATTTCAGTTTTTTTTTTTTGACAGTTGAAAAAGGATGTTAAGACATAAATAATTCAATAATGTGAGAGGAACATCACGAATGTTTTCAATCCTGAAGACGAGATAATCTTCATTCATTATTCAATGAAACACACAGTTTATAACTATAATTAATAATCAATAGGAGAAAATATACATCGATCAATAAAAAGAAAACATAAGATTTAAGAAATGTCTCACAAAAAAGGCTTCAGAAAGTGGAGCATTTTACGGTATTTTGATCGAAATTTTAAATTCAACCAGCATTTCAACAGAAATTTATTACATGGTCAATTTCATTTTTCGCTATTCCTGCTAAAAATTCACAGAAAAATGCAATAAAATTTTTCAGTTTCATTGTATTCTAAATTTAATCGTTTTCTCGGTAAAATTAATATTTGAATTTATACTAATTTTTAAAAAGCATTGAATAAAATTTTGGGCCAGCTTTTTCAAGCAGAAAATCATTCCAAACAAACAATAAAGAAACCTTATTAATCAATCATAAATGAAGAAGCACAATTTTAAATGATTATATAGAAAATTTTATTGATTATCCAAGCGATTTTTGATATATAGCTAATTGTCACACACTATACGCTTTTAAGTAAGGTTTATAACAAATTTTGATTATAAATGATACTTAAAAGTATCTATTAAATTTGATCTATATTTAAGAAGAATTTTTCTAAAATGAAATATGTCCCTGAAGTTTCAGTTCCGAAGCAACCTGAGGGCTAATTTATGTCAACAGTCTGAGAATTATTTAAAAATTATAATTAAATTTTAAGTACGTTTTCATATTTTAAATATTTCAAGTTGAATTCTTTTAGGAAAACATCATAAAAGCATCTTTAAATTCAATTAAAACCCCTATTGATTCATTTGTCATGCACAGAAAAATTAATTTCAAATAAAGAATTAAATTAAATTAGCATTATTTATTTCTGGAAGAATATAGGCAATTTTTTCTTTATCATTACACAATACAAGTGTCTATCAAAACAATGGAAACGCCACAAAGGAATACAAGAATCTTTATTAGTAAGAATGCCTCTGGCTGGTAATATAGTTTGGATTCGCCTGAGTATCGAACCCTACAAGCACTGAATAGTGTTTAGAGGGATATTGTATCATTCTTCATGGAAATATTGTGAATGTTCAGGGAGAGATGCTGATAGTGGACATTGATTTCAGATTGGATCTTTTAAAATGGATAATGATCCGATTATGTTGGAGTTAGGGGCTGTGGGGCCTAGGTAGATGTTTCATTTCCTATTCGTGTCCATCAAACCCCAATTGTTCAAGTCTCCTCGTGTCATGAATAGGGGCATTATTATCCCAGAAAATTCTATCTATTGCAAGAAACAAAATTTGCATCACAGGTGGGCCTGGTCAGCTAAAACTTCTCCATATTTCTCGGCAGAGATTATTCCTTTCAGACACAAGAAAAAGATAGCAATGGCTGCCCATAGCAAGGCAGATCAACCTCCATGCCTGACAGCTGGAAGGAGACAATCACGATCATACGTTTGTTCAAGTTTCCTACAAATGTGAACCCATCCTGTTGCAAGGAAAAAATGTGTAAGATGATTCATCTGATCATATATCTGTCTTCTTATCAATCAACCAGGGTTTTTTGTTGTTGTTATGGTGCCACTGTAGATGACATTTGGCATTGACATCCGTGACAAGTGGATTGGAAATTGCAACTATACTGTAAATTTTATGTTCATTAAGGTATCTCACAATTATTGATCCTGAAGAATCCAGATGATGATTGTGCAATCACTTTGGCTGTCATTATTTTTTAGCCAGTTCAATACCTGTCGGTATCTTTCACTAGGCTTCTCCTTCAGCTTACCATTTTGATTTTTCGAATCTGTGTTACCGCGTTAAGTCTATGCTAATATGACTATAGACATCCGACTTAGATCTGACTTTTTACCTCTTTACGAAAATTCAAGATGCATACAACTTCACTAAAACTACCTAATGTTACTTCGATATGTACTTTTTATATTTAAAAAAATATGGTAGGTAAAAAAATATGGTATATAGGTATGATTATGATTTCAGGTTAAAGATGCGAATTCCTAAATGTCACACTTTTATTTACAGGGGTTTCCATTATTTTGATAACTACCTTTATATTTTTAGAAACAAATTATCCATTCACCCGATAATAACAAATGTGATAAAGCAGTTATTGAATGGAATGTGAAAATCTGATTTGGAAATTCTGTGCATACTTTTTAATTCTACAGCTTACCAGTAGTTTCTCAATTTGCCATTTTGCTTATCCAAAATCAGTAATACGATTTTTTTGAAATCCAGAAATTTATAATTCATTCATTTTAAAATTATAGAAATATGCAAAATGTAACCTTATCCTTCATTTATGCTCATTATATTATTAGGCCTAAAATCTAAATGCAACTGCCGTTCTTGGTGCTTTTAATACCGAGTTTAATTTTATACTCTCAAAACATCGACTTTTTCAATTCTAGACCCATAGAATCAAATTTCGGTGAGCATATATAAAGTTTTTTTGTTCCATTTACATACAGTATTCATAAATAATACACATTCTATTAAACTTTTTTTTAATCTATTTCTGAGTATTAATGTATTTTTAAACTGTTATTAATTATGAAAAATGGCAAGCGTTTTTCAGATTTTCGAGTTGAGTGGTACTTAACACTTTTTTAAGTACAACAAAGAAACAATTAATTAGCTTTAATTATTGAATTTATATATTCTGATTTTAGAGAGATTTTATTCAGAGTATTTTAATCTTTTTTTAACTGCCAATTTGTCTTACTTGATGAACTAAAAGATCATCGTATCAAAACAAAGTTTTAGTGTGCTATGTAAAAAAAAAACTAAAAAAACAAATATGTTTATGTTGTTATATGTTGTGTGTGTGTGTGTGTGTTTGTTTGTGTGTGTGTGTGTTTGTTTGTGTGTGTGTGTGTGTAATAAATTATAATAATATTAATTAATTTTAATGAAAAAGTAAAAAATTCATCCATCGGATTTCTTTTATTTCTACCTACTTATTTTTTGCTAGCTAAAGCTACAATAAAGAAAAAACTTTTCACGTTCGTAACTATATATGCACGAGAAGTATGAAAACAAAATATTATATGGAAGTCTAATTTGTTTAGTTGAACATTTTACAATTCTAAAATGTTCAATATTTTACAATTGTAGACACATACATATAAAAATAGATAGTCAACTACCCAAAAATATTTTCGAAATCTGACTTTTTTCTTTTCGCATTTTGAAGCAAATAAAAAAAATGTAAAAGTAAGCAATAAATTTGGACCCGGGGTGTCATATTTAAATTAACAATTGTAATCTAACAGTATCAACATGAGCAATTCAACAATTACCCTCATCCTGTTAACTTCAAATTTCAATCGACTTTATGGATTAAAAATTATCCTCTTTCATCGATACTGTACAAAGCATGCACGAGAAACGATAAAATTTCTTGCCTCTAATCTTTCAAGTAAAAATGATACATTGTTTACACATTCTTACAACCATATGACAAACCGAGAATGAAAATGTCATTGAACCACTGATTAAATGCGCTGCTTTATTTTGAAAAGGAGCAGTCAGTGAAACATCAATGAATTCCACCGGAATATCACATCCAGCGATATAGAGCACGAATATATGGAAATAGAAATCAGACACTCACAAACTTTGAACGTTCTGTCCTTGCCATTTGAAACGTCAGGGATTCGGCTTCACATTAAAAAAAATTATTTGCGTTATTGAGTTTTGCATCCTTTATTACAAATTTAGGAATTTAAAGCCTTTAATACAGAAACGCATCTTTAATTATGAGCATAATGTTACTTATTTTCAATGTTTCATTTTTATTTGTGCATAAATAAAAGATAATGCTACTTTTTAAAAAAAATATCAGCCACAGGATAGTTCGATTTGAAACCGTTTTTCAACGGGGCATTGAATATAATTTATTTTAACAAATTTTTTAATATATTCAGAATTGTTTGGAAAGAAATAAATGTAAAAATATAAAAGTAAAGTTATTGAATTAATTAAATGTATTTATCGTATATGCATTAGCTTTTGAAATTCAGAAGGACACAAAGAAATTAATCAGTTTGGGAAAAGCAGATTTCGTTCAATATTTTAAAAAGGGGTTAAAAAAGAGACTAAGTTAAAAATTTATGTTTTATTTTAAGAAGGTTAATAATAAATATAACTTCGTAAACTGTCTTGACTTTATATAATGTGGTTTAAATATATAAGTAAAAAATAACGTTATTAATGCTATAACTAAAAATGAGACATTTTTATTAGAGTTTTTTTTTGAACTTTTAGTAGCATTATATATATAAAAAAACAATAAAAAGTATTATTAAATAATATATTAAAAGTATTTTTAAAAAAATACTTTTAATGCTATAAATAAAAATATTATTTATTAATATTAAAAATATTATTTTAATTTAAATATAAAAATATTATTAAAAATAAGAGAAAAATTTAATAAACATAAATTACCAAGGAAAGCTATTTTCTTATATTTAAAGTGATATTAAAATACTCTTTTTACGATTTTATGTTCTGAAATTATCAAATAAAAAACTAAAAGTGTTAGTTATTTTGAAATAAGAAAATGAAAACTCTGTTCTTGGTATACATCTACTAAAAAATGTATCAACTTATTTTGCCAAATTTACAGTTCTACAAAGTATATTGAATGGTTTTTGTATCACGCTATTTAAATAGTAATTATGTAATCCAGTCTATAAATATTATTTTGTTGGAATTTCAAAGAAATTAACACAAGTTCGTAGGCAAAAAGTTTCTAAGATTTTTTTGATTTTTTCAAATAATCTATTAAGTAGGTTTAATAATTAATTATTTTATTTCATTTTCATAGAAACGCATAATAGAAGAACAAAATGTTTACCAAATATCTAATCTTAGCAATCCTAATACACAGTAACGATTTCAGAGGGAATTTAAATTTTATAAATCTTGTAAAATTAAAATCTCTAAGTTGGAGTTAACCTAGGGAAACCTAGAAACTATTTATTGTACGACAATAAAATAAATCGATGAGAATAGTTTTTTTTTAACAAAACATTTTTAGTTACTCATTCGTTAAAGAAAAATATATAGGAATTTGATAGTTATTTTACTCAGTAATAGTAAAACTCACGAGACCGTCTACAATTCATGAGCATGATGCATCATTTTTACGCTTTATAAACAAACCGCAATGAATATTCAGTCACATTGACATGACGTTGCTTTCAGGAAGTTTAAAGTATTGCCGATTTTGTCACCATATAAATCATTTGCAAAAATGTATATATTTAAATAAAATTAAATATAAAAAAATCATTTACATGGATTGTAATGTATCCTTTCACTTTTCATTTCTAATTGATAAATTAAGAATAATCATGCTGAAGCAATACGAAGAAGAAAAAAAAGATTTATTTAAAAAAACTAAATATTTTTAGCAAAATTTCTGTCTGGTGTTTTATAATACAGTATTATTACTTAGAAATACTTTTATTTAAATATACTTTTTAGAACTTTTCATGGAAAATACTGAAAAAAATATTATTTTAAAATTCGTTTCCTATTCCTTACTTTTATTCATATCCATGTTTTAAATTTCATATCGAATAAAGTTAATATAATAATAAAGATTACAATGAAATCAGTTGTGTATATTTCAATGTGTCATGTCAAAATATAATTTCTTGAAGGGCCAAGCACCATGTACTCGTGCAAGTTAAATTATATTTTTATTCATTTTAATGGTTTCATTGAATGAGTCACTTTAGTATTGCAAACGGTCCGAAAAAGCTTTGTCTCATATTAATTGTTAAAAAAATATATCACATTTCCTATTCGTGTCATTTCAAGCAATCACGTGTTCAAAATGACATTTTTCTACGTTTTATTTGCTGCAGTCATTCACTTATTTTTTTAAAATAAGATCTTTTGTAAATGCAATGTCAACACGTTATTAAAAGCTGATTATTTTTTTTTGAGATGCTGGTGCAGATAATAAAATTTCAATTTTTCATCTACGGATTTTTGTTGACGCCAAAAACCTCATCCCAAAATCAACATCATGTTCTGACATGATAATAATATTTTATTATCATTTACTTAGTAATAATATTTTTATCTGTATGCATTTCTTTGACACAAATTTTTTCTAATAATATCTATCTAATAACCATATTATAATTATTGTATTTTTAAAAAACAATTTATATGACGTATCCAAAACTAATATTACAGTTTCTAAATGTTTTTGGTGGTTATTACGCGTGAAAATTTGTATTAATTTCATTTTTACACCATATATTTAAGTTCAATGTTTATTTCATGCCCAAGTTCTGCTTATTTCTTCTTTGGCCTACTTAATAATACTTGCATATACTTGAAGGCTATACTTTAATTAGATATTCGTCTGAATATCAATGTACTTTTTCTTTATCGTGTGTAAAGTGATCTAGTAAAAACTCCAGGAATTTAGCGACAGAATATTTTGTTTACAGAGCCAATTTTATCAGGCTCAGAATTATGGGCATTATAGGGGTTTAAAGGAAAGGAACTGTTTAGTTGTAGAATATAGATACATCTTCTTACAAATTTTAATTTAAGTCTTATATTACAATAAATAAAACTCTTTGATATAAATCAAGATTAATTTAATATCATTTTTAGTTTCTAAACTTTTTAACAAATTAAAATTTGTCATCAAATTGATTAAAGGTCAAATTAAAATCAAATAAATAACAATGCCTTCCCTAAGTATTATTAACTGGATATAAAATCTAAAATAACTATCATCAAAAGAATTTTATTCCAAGTTACAGATAAATTTCCCAAAGAATCACTAAAAATTACACTAGATAACGTCTATGAGCATATTATATTAATTTTTATGTTTAACAATGACTTCTATTTTCATTGTGGAATAAAATAATTTCTTCCAGAATGAAGAAAACGACGGATAAATTTAATTTCAAACCAAATAATTCATTTCTTGTATACATAGAAATATACAAATGTTATCAACAGAAGTAAACCGTTCTAAATTTTTCCCTTGTGATAGTGTAATGCACCATGATAACACGCGTAAATGAATGAGTCATTCGCTGCACTATTTGCTGTACGATAACAGCTTGTTCCAAACGCCCAATATGCCGTGTAACAAAATCTTAACTTTAGAGTCAAAAATGCTATAGCCCGTACTATATAACCAATACTACAAGGACCGACAAATAAGGATCATGAAAGAATGAAACGTATAAATTGATAGTAAGTGACCTCAAAATTTTCCTTTACCGACATTAAATCTCTAGATTTTTATGCTCATATTCTTGGGACAATTTTATCAAATTTTCATTAAATTCTCCTATTTTGATTCATATTTTAAAAATTAATGATTTACAAAGGTGAATAAAAAAGAAACATTTCCTATTTTCGACAATTTTTGATGAAAATTCGGTTGTTATAAATGCAACATACTTAATTTACATTTCATAAAACATTACATTGCAAATTATTCTTCTATTACATCATATTAACTACAATCCAATTAAAATACATTTGTATATAATAGCCAAAAAATTAAGTAAAGTAACATTAAACTTGGAAGAGGAGCATTATTAACTTAACATTTTTTTCACCTCTAAAAGAAAATCACTTTAAAAACATTTTGATATTTTAAAAGCTTTACTGCAAATATCAATTATTTTTAAATTCGTAGTACTCGTAGTAGGAAAGCGTGTGTAAATGAATGAAATTCAAAACTATTTATAAATAATTTTAAAAGAATCTGTATTTTAAATGAAAATTTTTGAATTTGACTTTCATACTTACAATTTGAGCAAAACATAAGAGCAAAATGAGAAAAGAAATATCAGACATGCTATTTTGATGAATAATGCTTCTTTTTTCATATTATTTTAGTAAATAACATTATTTTGTCATAGCATTTTTGTAAATTACTTGAAAGAATTTTCTTTCTTTACGAGAATTCTAATCTTAAATTTTCATGAAAAGCAAATTTTATTAAAATTTTATATTTATTCGAAATTTATTCCTAAACTAATCAATTAATATTTAGACACTGAATTATCAGAATATTCTTGTGAATGTTGGGAGAACCAGTGCAATTTCAGAAACTCTTAATGGTTTCCCAACAGACACATTATATTTATGAATTGAATTCTAAGCACCAATAATAAAAATTTATAAGTCTACATTCAATGTTCAAATACTGTCATTTACATAATATTTAAAAAATAATATACCTGCAGTTTTGAAAAAAAAAATTAAATTTGTTAAATATATATACAAGCTATTTGTTCTAAAAACCGGAGTGCGAAATTAAATCACTTCGCATTCGAATATGAAAACAAACAACTTACACAAACACAAACAATCCACTTACATAATCACCCCTAAGGTATTTGATAAAGTGTTAGAAAAGTGATGGTGTGACTGGGGCTGTGTGGTTGGTGCAGAACAACATGTTTAGATCTTACTTTTTTCGACATCGCTTCTCCGCAACGTCTTTTTGTTCTCTACATTTTGCACTTCTTTCTTTCGCGTTTTAAATAAATGAAAATCTCACCTCCCCCTCCTACAATTGAGTTGAGAGCTGCCAGTGAGGTGGCCTGCACGATGACACTGTTTCCCAGCGGGTGACCAGTGACCACCGCGTGCCCCTGTGGTCCCACCAACACTCCAGAAGTAACGAGCTGTTGGTGATGTTCCTGTTGGTTCATGATGCCCACACAATCTCATCAGTCAGCTGGAGGCCCGTAGAAAAGAGAAACCAAACTTTCTACTACAATGCTTGCTGCTGCAGGGTTCAAATTTCACGCAAAGGTTGAAAGTTCGAGTCTTCACAGAAATCGCAGTCGAGTCCACGGATTCAGAGGCGAGTCTTGTCGGATTGAGATCAGACACGAAGCGATATCGCTCTGCGGTTTCTCGAAAAAAGGAGGCGCCACCGGCTGGAAACCTGATAACGGCGATGATTGTGATCGGTTTGGAATTTTTCGACTGGACTACTACTTCCATAAGGCGTTGTAATGCATTAATTAACCTGAATCGGTAAGTAGATGAGTGTATGCAGAGGATGGCATGATGATACACAGCGACACTTTTCGGCTTGTGCCCACAGTCTGAGTGTTATGACAAGTGTACTTAATGCTGCTAATGATATTTCATATTTTTGCTACATTTTACAAATCAAATGTCAATATTTAAAGAAATGTATAACATTAATTCAAAATTTTCAAAATTAATAACTTTTAAATCATAGTATCTTTCGTACTGCAATAGCAATCATTTTCTTACTTCAAAATGAATTTTAAAAGAAAGCATGGTGCCTTAATTGATTTAATGCGATAAGTAGCTATGCACAATCCGAGATTAGTTTGACGTTAGATAGCAATTCTATGCAATTTTACTGTTTTGTTTAGGGTAATTTATTGAAAATTTTTGCTTTCCTTATTATGACAATTTTTTAAATTGTCTCATTTTATTTGTTCAAAATTGTTCGCAATTACTTTTCAAAAGAATTATTCGACTTTTTTTACTTAGAACCGATAAATTTTAATTCATGTATGCTATATTTTGCAATTCCAAATTTTTCGTTGATGTGAATATTTCTCAATGATTATGCAATATAATATTAATTTTCTTATCTTTCTGATAGGTCCAGTGTTTCTGTACAGTTTTTATAATCCAATGAAACATTTCTGTTATCTTAATTAGTAGACGTGTAGATGTGATTTTATAATCCATTCATACACTTCAAACAAACAATCTTTATAATCCATTAAAAAAATTTATCTTATTCCGGATCGATAAATGACTGAGTGCATTAGGTTTTGGGGATAAAAACACAATCCCATGATGAATATTTTTCAGTTAATGAAAGTCATTCTTATTGAATTTACTTAGTTTTATTTTCAGATACTTACTGCCGCAGTCGAAATTTACCAATTTTACTAAACCTTGAAATTCTTTTTTTAAAGTAAAAAATTCATTTCATATAATCTATATAAAAACATTTGGATTAATTATTCATGCATTTCATTCTAAAAGAAAAATGCTTTATGCAAAAATAATTTTGGAATATGCCAACAAACAGGTGCTATTTTCAGTTTCTGATTTGAATATGTTCCCTAGAAGTTGTGATGCTATTTTTTTTTCAGTTGGATGAGACCTAAAATGCCTTACTATGGTGGTTTGATAGTTTTGTGAAGTTCTAAACATAATTTGTCTTTCGAAAAATGTTGACTACATCAAGTTTTTCTAACAGTGTGATTCCTTCTAGATATATAAGATATTAAAAATTGACAGTGCGATTCTATGAGATTCTTTTCTCAAATTTAAAATGAAGGTATGTAAAGTACATTTCATTTAAGTTCGTAAATAGCTGTACTTGAATCAGATTTGTTTGTTTAGAACATATTTTATTTCCCTATAATACGTTCACTTTTGATCACAAGAAGTTTCCATTTTGATATCGAATCACATTTTCTGAACTAGGATTACAGATTGAAAAAGCTTAAAAGCCTAATATTACAAACATTCATGTTTGGTAAATAATTGTTCATTTTTTATTTTTTTATCTGAAATAAGCAAGTTTTCATTGTAGTTAAAGAAATTTTATTCAAATTGGGGGATAAATTTTATAATTAGAAAAGGAGGAAAAATATTTGATAATGGTTTTCGATGACTTTATGAGAGAGTTATTCTCGAATATCTGCAAAATTAATTAACCGAACGTAATATAATTATACACAGATATGAGATTTTGTCCTTGGCGAATTATTCAATGATTGTTTCTTACGAAGTCAAGTGACAGTGTACTAATATTTGATATACCCAGACACGAAAATATCTTTTCTCATCAAGAAAATATTCGAAGATTTGGGTTATGGTACCAAGTATTCATTTCTTTGCCATGTGCGTGATAATTCAAAAGTTTATATTAAGGAGTACAACTATGTCAAATCATTCGGCTTGGTATTGACTTTTAGTAAGATTGATTACATTTTATTTAATATTATGTTTATACTGATGTGCTTAATTTTTTTTTATTCTAATTAAAGTTCATTAGATTTCCTAAATTTCCTCAAACTGAATGTCTGCAATATATAAATTTTTATAATTTAGTAGAAAATAAATCGTTAGAGAAGAATCGCTTAAATATTTAAATATAAAATTAAAAAAATATTTAGAGAATAATTACTAAGTATTTTTAATATCTGCAATTTTATACTAAGTGAAATTCGTAAAATACTAAATACTAAAATTCGTTTGGGTAGGAAATAATCCTATTTTTAATTTGTATACTATGGACAAAATTGTTTTATCTTTGATGGCTTTTCCTTGTCCGGTTATCAGCTTCTCTCTTACCTTTGATGCATGTCGTCCTTCTTACTTTTATCACCACAGGAAGTTTTCTTAATCAACATTCCATCTTAACCTCGGATAGCGTCAGATTGATTTCCGTTCTTTATAATTATTCACAAAGTCTTGACTAGAGGCAAAATTCTGTTTTTGCAATTGACAATTGTGCATATATACAGATGAGAGAGATAAATTCTATCGGTTTTGTTAACTAAATTGAGCTCAATAGTAGTATATATCAATCGATTCATTAATCCTGTTGCTCGTAACCTAATTCGCTTTAATTTTTTTTTCTTATATAATCATGCGTTTAAAATTCTAAATTATTTCTCACCATGTGAATCTTTACTCTTTCGAATTTATGCATTATTTGCTGCTGCTTTCTACTATTGCCTTTCGCGAATGCAATTTGTTTCTTACAGAGCTGTATCTTCCCAAGGTTAGCCTTTACCAAAAGAGGTAAGTGTATACTTCTAAACTCATGTCTATAAATTAAGGATAATTCAGAGTCACGCAGAAATCGAACTCTAAAATACATAGATTACCTTTAAAATGAATACAGACATCTTCAAAAATCATACGCAAATTGCAGCAAGTCACCAGATGGTACCGATAGTACATCACACTTACGAGAGTGTAAGAGAGTGATGCATAAGGAATACAGGCAAAGAAGTAAAATTGTTCGCAAGCGCTTTTATAAGCCTTTCAGTGCAATAATCGCTTGGTTATGACACAAAGGACGCATTTGGAGGTGTGCGTTTTGAAGTGGTAGAATTATAGGCCATCTGGAATGCAGGCATACACAGCTTAAAGTATCGGATGAACTTGGAATCGTCCGGAATGTCGTCTCCAGGCTTTTGCCACAATTCCTGAATAATGATAATGCGAGTAGACATTACATCATAGGTCGCCTCCAGAACTGCAACGCCGAATAAGGACCAGTACACGGTAATTACTCCCAAATGAAACCGATGAAGCATAGTATCAAACATGTCTCGTCATTTCTCTTTGGCCGCTTGTACGACGGTTTCAATGCCGACCGTGTACAGACGTTTAGGAGAGATTGTCTATATGCTTGTTGGTCTGTTAGATGTGTTCTACTTACTGCAACTCATTGTCGCTTGTGGAATGGCTGGAGTAGAGAGCATGCATTGTGGACATCGTAACAGTGGGCTTATATGATGTTTCCCAACGAGTCCAAGTTTACTTGTAGTCTGATTTTCGCCAGAGTTTCATATGAATAGCGCCAAGTACCCGTTACCACCAGGTGAACATCATTTAATGACATCATTACAGTGGTGCATGATAACTCATTTGGGTAGGAATTATTTTGGGTTCCAGAAGTGATCTTCATGTTCAAAAAGGAACCATTACATCCCAAATCTATCGAGGCGGCATTCTAGGACAACAATGGCAATACTTTACTTATAGGACTGCCCACCACCATCAAATATGATTTGAACAACACAGATATGTTGAGATCATTGTTGCTTAAAAGAGCTCATCGAGGAAACAAACGAGATCAATTTTCGAGTTTTGTGATATTGCTCCATTCTACAAAATATAGAGTAATTATAAAATCATAAAGCAAACTGAAATAATAAGGCAATGAATACTTTGTTGAAGCATATATAATAGTTTGATTTACAAACTGAAAGAATAACAGCTACAAAGGTTTCTTTGCCAATGAATTTTGTAATAGGAAAGGATACACCAGATAAAAATGTACAACAAAATTTAATGTTGTATAAATTTATAATATCATAACAATAAGTAACTAAATAAAGTTAGCTCGGAAATAAAACATGTGAAGTTAGTATAATTTCAGACAGCAATCCTTGGAACACATACTTTAAGTACTCCAAATGCTTGTTGCTGATATTGATTCTAATAACAACTGTATTTGTCTTGTACGTCATATGAAAGTGTTAATTGTTCAACTATATTGTTGTGCTAATAAATATTCGCACTATTTTAAATCAGTTTTTTCATTTTATCTGATGTATCTGTTACTTTCACTCACTTAAAAACAGTCTCTGTAGTTCTCTACACTGTTTGCAACTTTGCAACAGTCTCTGCTTTGTTTGCAACTTTGTGTCCAATTGTAAAAATGATTTTTTCTGTCTTCCTATCTTTCAAAATTTGTTCCATGTTTTCGGAATCGTGTATTTTATGACCATATACAGAATGAGACTTATTATTTGGAAAAAGAGACCTACTGAACTATTGGCGGATGAAATTTAAATTAGTCTTTCATGAACACCGTATGCTAAGGGTGAAGAACCTTTATGAATCAACGTGCCATTGTTTCTAAAGAAATGTTTAACGAGGTATAGATGTGCCATCAAATAACTTTGACTCGTTATCACTGGGAAAATAATAAAACTAAATACGCAAAACTCTTTATTTACTACAAAAAAATACATTTTTCACTGTACACTATTAAAGGTTTCAGTTATTAAAGTAACATTAATGTAACTTCTGTTATTGCAGTTTAGATGACCAATAGAGGATTGTAAGATGTTACTTTTATTAGAATGCTTACTAATTGGAGTCATCTGCCAAGTAGTTTCTTGGCAAATCTTAAATGTTATTCATCTTTGAAAATAGTGACTTGTAAGCATAGTTTGATGAAAATATGACATGAACCAGCTTCTCCAAACAATTAAATGTGTCTTGAATAGAATTCCATGTTTCCAAAATTTCGTTACTGGCATTTTTGCTTATGTTTCTTGTCAATCTTCCTGTTTCAGTCAATCGCAACTTTTTACTCGTTTCAATAAGTTTTTGAATCCATTTTGAACTATACTGAAATCTGTCAGTTTATTTCAAATTGTTCAATTTCCAATCAATTAACTTGGGGCACGTCCAATTTATCAAATGAAGTTACATTCAAACCGTTTACTGGCGTGAAAAAATAATATGCCACGTGCCATCAATGGCCATCCCTGCTTTATTCCACACAAATTCGACCATTGCATGCAAAAATCGAGTGTATGTGTGGAAATTTATCAATTTTGACTTAGAGGGGGACGGTAGATTGAATATCTAACCCATCACAGTAACCAACCACCCCATGTCAATTAAATTATAGATAGGTCATCTTACTTAAACAAAGATAATAGTTTTTAGCTTTGAAGTTTGTTTCCAGTGTGTTACTATTACTGCCTGCCAAATATTCTCATTGATTACAAAATTTTAGATAGAAAAAAAGGCTTTAGTAATCAATAATAAATTATGTTAACATTTTCTTTGTAACAATTGAGAGGTGGGTTTTTTGTTAAAGTTTTAACAGTATTCTAAACGTTGAAAGCAAAAAATAAAACTAAATATAATTCTACGAAAAATTTAAAATCTTTTTATTGAATATTTTTGTTAATAAAACAGACAAAAAAACGGCAAATGTGTGAAAACTTTATTAAAGTTATAAAATAAAACAATGATGATGCATTAGACAGATCTTCGATACTAGACACAACCGCAGCATCAACGTCGGATGAAAATTCTTCGGATGGCCATAAAAATTATGAGTTGGTGCATGAAGTGACCTTCAGTACTTTACGCAGATGCCAGGGAGTTGCGGATACTTCGGATGGGGCTCACAGACGTAACCCCAAGCACAGATGCCTGCTAAATTGTACATTCCCCCGCAACTTTCACCGGGACCCTAGAAAGGAAAACTATTTGTGATATCGACTCACTTCACAAAATGGACGAATGAATGGTAAATATTGTGTAATGACTGATCTGCACCAGAGAGAAATCATAATTTTCTGTTAGAATTATATATCTTTACAGATTATTCTATATAAAATATTTACAACTGAAAATTAGTTTCCAAGTTATCAATTATGACTCGGAGTTTCCCCTTTGAACTCCTACAAAACACACACGCTCACACTCCGTTCAGATCTCCCACTCTACTGGGGCCTCAACCACTTCACAGCTATTCTTTTTCTCTTCATTTCACATCACTCTTCTCCCCTTTTTAGACAACCGGAACAGTCTCATAGTGGCTGGTGACATGACATAATGTATTATTTACTGCAGCAGAAATTTCCGACTTATGATTTACTGATCTTTGGAGGAGAATGATTTGTAGTACTCGAATATAACATTGTTGATTGCAGAAAGCACATAACAAGAGATAAAAATGAAATATATTTACAGAATTTCATATTCCCATCTTTATATGCAAATCTGAAAGCATCCTGAGATACAGGAAGTGATACACGAAATCAGTGAAATATTTCATATTTTTCAGAACATAGAACATGCTCCTTTTATTAATAATAAATACCACAATAAGTGGACACAACACAGATTTGGGAGTGTATATATCTTCATTCGAACCTTGAGTTCAATGGACGAAAAAACTGCATTCAAATTGTCCTCAGCTTTAAGATCTCCTCTCCTCTTATCACACTCCTCTTCAATAACTGATTATCACAATGAATAACTATAAGCTTTCATCATAAGATAATGCAAAATTATTTGAATATCCCTATCATTTATTAAAACGCACACAAATCTAATATTAGTGCTTAAAATATGAAATAAATGCAAAATTACAAATAAATTTATAAATGCTAATGCCAATTCGAATTTTTGATTTTTAAGTTAATTCATACTCATTAATAAGTGAAAAGTTTCAAGTTTATTCATGCTCATACTCGTAATTATTCTTTATCTAAAAATTTCTTATCGTAAAAGGATGGTTTAAAGGGAAGATATGATGACAGAGGGACCACACACAAAAAAAAATTGATCAGTGGATATGGGGAGAAATAAATAAAGTTATTAACTGATGGGAAGTACTAACTTTATTCTTTTCTTTTCTTTTCTAACACAAAATAAAGGACAATCGTCACATTTAAAGAATATAATAATTATTAGCTTTATTCAATTTAATACATCAATTTAGACGACAATGATTTTCTTAAACTGAAATCGTTGCATGATGGAGCTTACTTCCTCTGCTTCTAAAATCATTGTATCCAAAAGAGAGAAAAAACATCAACCTAAAGATAGAGTATCGATTTTGTTGTTTTAAAATAGAAGGTTGCTTTGTAGGATACTGATTCCATTGACTTAAAACATTTTAAAAAGGCGAGTCAACGATGTCTTATACAAGTCATTGGTTTGATATCCTTTCATTAATTTGGATATTTTCATGGATTGAATCAACTTGAATTCGGTATTGCCACATTTCAATAAAATTAAGTAGATTAACTAACTCAAAGAAGTTATAATTAGAATATTTATTCTACTTTAAAATCATAAAAAGAATACTAATATTTAAAAAAATGTTGCGAATTTGTTTACTAAACATATTACTTTTTTCGGTGTTAAAAATTACTATTGTAAAAAATTTAAATTTAACCCATATAAGTGTCATTTAAGATAAATATGAATTTAAAAAATATTATAATATTGTCACGAAGATATTAAGAACTACCCTGTTAGTTGAAACAAACAATTAGATTTATTAGAACTAAGAATCTCACAGCAGCACGAGACTGAGAACTTACCCATCACTGATGGAATTCAACTTTTGTACATATACAGAGTGTTCCAGAACAATGAAAGAATATTTAAGGAAGTTCTAGAGCCTTCCAGATCTTGGATAAACAATAGATAAAAATAATCCACTCATTTTAGTAAAACACCGCGGTTGGGATTCGAAACAGGGGCCTACCGTTTATAAATGAGATACTCTACCAATTGAGCCACGGCGATTGCTAGTTAGCATCATTTGTGTGACAATATCAAAATTTAATTATATAAATATTAAAGTTAGCAAAAAAAATAATTCTGAAATGAACTTTTATAGCTGCATATTTATTTCCTAATTAATAAATTTTAAACTATACTGTGGCATACCTCATTCATTTATAAATACCCCCCTCTGCAGAAAAAAAAAGCATATTTTGAAAAAAATTACTTTTTTTCCTGAAAAATTCAACTTAATAAACAGAAGTAAATAAAATACTCATACGCTTTTAAAGTAAAATCTTTACATAATAATCCTTTCGAGAAGAAGTTACCTGCTGATTGTGAAATTTAAGATATAATATTGAAGTGTTTAAAAGATAGTGTTTTGGAGTGAATATAGAAATGGTGTTCCTATTAGACAATGCAACTGATTATTCAAGAAATTTCAGAGGCTGAAAAGTTTAAATGATAATAATTCTTTAATGATTAAAATTTGGTAATTAGGACATGAGTGTTGTCAAAATATTTACAGCTGTTGGAAAAATTATCTAATTGGGACAAGTTGATATTTCTAATTCGTTTAGTATAATTAAATCCATCCTCTTGTACATTTTCTTTATAAACTATAAATGTAGTTAAATTATGTGTTATAATAATTATTGTATTAAAATCTTTCCCTGATAATCAAGCTTTAGCAACACACTTTGAAATTTGAAGCTTAAAAATAATCAATTTTAAATGTTGAGTACGCGTTAGCTGAAATTGCCATTTTAATAATTCTAGCATTGATTCCATTAATTTCATGTGTGTGTGTAACAATGTTCACTTTTTCCCCATTCTTTTCCTCTAAGTTATTCTTTTAAACTAATATCGTATTTTCTTGTTCTTTTTTTTCTAGTCCCTTACCCATTTGTTTATATACACTATGATACATTCCTTATTAATAATAATGTTGTTCTTTTATACACGTTATTATTTATCCTCTTATTTTTAGTTGTTCATTTTTCATCTCATATACCATGGAAATTTTCATTTTCTTTTATATTCATATTTTAATTTCAATGTTTACTGTAACTCCGAACTACAAAAATTACACTGAATAAAATCTTTTATTAAATCATGGCTTTATCCCACAATACGTGAGCTGGATGTCAAATTGACTAGATTCCGCATCGGTCATATTCGCTTAACTCACGAATATCTGTTATTCGGCGATCGAACTCCTTTTTCCTCTGAAATGACAGGTGATCATAATAATTCGTTATATTTTTATTGAATGTCCTAGTTTTAATCTCCATTGTTCGTTTTTATAACTCCTCATCACTGGGCATGAGAACTCTATTGGGGAAAAATCCTCACAAAAGCCTTTTAAAAAATTTTAAAACAATTGGTTTTTACCGTTTCATCTGAATTTCCATATTTGTTTGACGCATCATTGAATTGACCCAGAGTTTTATCATAGACTTTTATGCATCTTTTATTTACTGAACGCTGTTTGAATTTTGATACTTTTGTTTTTTATTGACCATATGGATGGAGCAGTATGGCCTTTTTTGACTCTTATGCCATTAAAACCATCAATCCAATCCAAACTACATACTTCCATTCCATTTTCTACATATGCCTTATTAACCCTCTTAATAAATTACCCAGTAAGGAAAGATAATGTAGATCGGGGAAAGTTGAGAAACGGAATTACATAAGTTATATCACTGACTCCTTGACGAAGGCACACGGATAAAAAACGGAATGGCCTGAAACCGCTACAACAACACTGACTGGAACTGTGGTTGAGTCCTAAGGGCCATCAATGGCCACGGTACAACCCTTCCCTAAGGAGTACGTCCCGTCATCGATGGGAAAAGCCAGATTCCCACTTTTTTGTGTGCTCACAAGGATGGCGAGAACTAACCACCATACCGAAAGCTTCTCATCCTTATTTCTGGGTCCCCCCAAGATGATAATGGAACTAGATAAAAAAATATGACTTCAGTTCATGTTATTTTTCTATCTTTTGGATATCTGTAGCGTTCCGCACTGAAAGACGCTAAATATTCACAGAACAAAACCATTGCTGTCATTTCATTGTCGATGATGCTCGTGAATTGAGTTTGATATGCTGTAACTAACAGTGTCTGCAACGTAATATCAAGTTGAACATCAAGATATATATTTGACTGTTCTTTGTTATACGTGTATCTGACAACGCCCCCTGAGAGGATGTTCATCTCGAAAAGAGAATGGGATGTTTCTAGTATGGTGGTTAGATCTCGTAACCGTAGTGAGTACACTAGTAGGTAGGGTTTAGACTCTTCCCATCGATGACGACACATACTTCCTACGGGAAGGGTTGTACCGTCGCCGGTGATGACCTTTAGAACTCAACCGTAGTTCCCTCCAATGCTGTTGTTGCGACTGTCTTGTCATTCAGTAATATGGCTTATTCCGTGTGCCTACAGGTGGGTCAGAGAATCCGATATGCCTTCGATAGCCCTTTTTGTAATCACCATATATTTATATATTATTGAGTTAACCTTACAAAAAAAGCAGTCTTTTAAGGTTTCCAGCTTAGATAAAATGCTCGAGATTAAGTTGAAATTCTTGTAATCCTAACTGAAACGTGTATTATTATTTTCTTCTTTGTTGTTTATATTCATTTATAACTTATTTTGAGGTGCTTGAGGATTACACTATACTTAATTTGAGGATAGCTTAATATGATCTCTAAACTGTTTTAAAACATAATGCAAGTCATATAGAATTTCAGTTAATGTTTTAACAACTTTACCTTTAGAAAATATGGTAGTTTCAAAGGGAAGACACAAAAGGAGCAACATGAGTATTTAAAATAACAAACAAGAAACTCGAAATGTAAAATACGTTTTCTCTAAATGAATCTCATTCAAAACTTAAAACAAACAAATTTGATATTAAGTCTATATCTGAAATTTCATTTGTTTGGTTTAAAGGTTGTTAAGGTTATGTTATTCACTGAAAGATAGACGGAGCGAAATTAAATTTAAAAAAAAGTTTTTCGGACTCAGGAAGTCTTCAATTGGGTCGATTTGTCAGAATCTTGAGTCCGAATTTTTTTTAACGAATACAATATTTTCTCTTATACTTAATTCATGAGAAAGTAAAAATAAATAAATGATCCGGATGTGGTTTATTGACAAAGCGTCAGTTTCCAGGTTTGAGTAGTCTGTATTCGAAACTCTATTTATCTACAGATATTTCGAGGATGTAATTTGTGGCACATTATATCTGATTTCGAGAGTCAAACGAACTTCATTTGGTTTAGTACGAGATTTGGAAAAAAGTTTTCCAATTCAAACGTCTCTATCATCAAGCCATGACTTAAAAATTTGATTTATTCCAAAATACCACCTGTTTTGTTGAAACAAAAAGGGGCATAAATCAAATAAACTAGACAAAAAATAATTGTGGGGTGGGGAATCCTATTATTTCTCTTCAGCATTTTCAAAAAAAAATGTAATTTATTTTCAAGTATACACCTTTTAACAAAATAAAAATTTTCCTGTCAAAATTGATAATACTTCTGCACGTCAGTGGAATTTTTAACATATTGGCTGTCGTGTAAATCGTTTGTGATTCACACGTACTATCTAACTGGATTACTCTTTTTCTACTGCAGTTAAATGATAGCAGTGAAGAGTTTATTTACTTAGTTATACATCCCAAATTGCAGTCGTGAGTCATGACAGCGAACTTGTTAACACAACTTAATACCAATTACGAATTAATTAACAAACGAACTTATTAACAACATTTCCATTCTGTGTGAAATCCGAGATTGCACTGTGAACATATTACCAAAACTCTTTCGGTGAGTTATTAAGATAAATTAATAAATTAAGATTTTTAATAATTCTTTTTGAACTTCAAAACAAATTATTTTAATAATGTCTTTTTCTAGAAATTGGAGACTTTTAAATCCTCTGTGAATGCGAATGATAATATAGATTCAGAACCATTTTCACAAGAATGCTGAACTCGGATTCATTGTAAACAAGAGACGACCTGAATTCTCAGTCTTGTATCTCAGTTTAGAAATCCACTCACACGATGTAAAGCGTCCACAAAAGAGAAAGTTATTGGCATTTTGATATCTTACGAGCAAAATAAACAAACAATAAATAACAATGAGCTGTAACCGAACGCCAGAAAAAGGTTTTTAGAGATCTCAATTTGTGTATTTAGTTTTTCATTGAACATAGCATAAATCTGTTATTTAACTTGCAAATGAAACGGCTTTTTTCTATTCGAATTAATTAATTCAAAAAGTTTTAGATCATGTTTTATTCGAACTATTTTCATTTTTAATATTGAAATATTTAACGCAACATTAACAGTATGAAAAAAAAGTTTTAATGTTTGAAATACTTTTATCCTTGTCAAATGAAATGAATTGAATTTCATTGGAGAACATCGTGAATCTACTATTCATATCAACTATACTGAACCTTTCATTGAATAGAGTTATCTTCATTGCATAAAAAAAATATTTAGACCCCTTTTTATAAGAAACCGAGGTTAAAATGTCCTTCTTAAGAGTTT
>JAOUZG010040464.1:760989-856134 GCA_026289955.1 Argiope argentata | reverse complement strand
TTTATGCGTCATTACATTTTATTGAGAAATGGATATATATATATATAAACATGAGGAAGAACTTAAAAAGAACCATTTTGGTGTTTTGTCCTCTGTACGAGTAAGCTGTGTATCTTAAGCGATATTCAAAAAGTTATCCAAATTTGTCGGATTTCATTCAACATACATTTGTTTACAATTTTATTAACAAATATAATCAGTGGCGGCCCAATGGCAAGTAGACCCTCTGATAGATGACAATTTGTGCTCCAAGGATGTGTGAGAAAAAGAGAAAACGAAGAATTCGCCTAAGCAAGATTTCTACTTTTATTCTAAACAAATTTTTTTTAAAAAAATTACCCTTGTGAGAGAAACAAACAGCTTCTATTGACTTCTACGTAGAAATTATAACTTCAATTTATGAAAAAATTATAACTTGCCAATTTGTGCTATGACTTTTGTTTTATTAGAGTTGTATCGTTTGATAACAGTATAAGAAGTCACTATTATATCATATTATTCATTAAGGATTTTATTAGGTTTGCTTTATAATGTATTTATTAGTAAATGATTTGATTACAAGTAAAAAAAAATATTTGACATAATGTGTTGTTACATATGTATCTATCAATAGTTTTTATTAAATACTATATCTTTTTTATTTATATTTAAGATTAGCCGCCTTTGGCGACCAGTCGGTTCGCCAGTATTAATGCTCGCTAAAGTTTGCTCGCTAATATTTTATGTAGCTCTGTCTCATAACAGGTTTCTCACCAAAATATTTTTAAATCAAACAAATTTTGATCATCATATAATTCATTTATAGTATTATTTTCTTCAGATGCTCTGTTTATCGCACTACTCATCTTTCTCTTTCTATCTGAGCAATGATTGTCCCGGAATTGATATTTTACTTAAATGGTGGAGGAAAAGATCTAAAATTCTACGTTTTTATAAAATAAGAAGATTCTAATTTACATAAAGGTTACCACACTAAACAAATTAAGACACAATTGGCTTTCAAGAGATGCGAAAGTTTAAAAACAGTTTGGAAAATGCCGCGAACAAAGGAAATAAGGGTGACACACACACACACACCCTTCTTTTCTTTTTTTTCTATCATTTTTTTCTTCACTACTTTTCTTTTTACAAACCTTTTTTTCGCTTTGTTATTTTTTTCCTTCCCTGCACAGATTTTATTTCGAGCAGGCATAGATTAAATATCCATACAGACTAATAATAAAAGCAACTATTTTCTTTCTTTTTTAAACATCCCGTTATCTATGAATGAAAACCAATTGACTTCGCGCATTTCTTTCTAAACAAATCATAATTTATTACTTCCTGCTATCTAATTCAGTTGGTGTGGGGGAAGGAAATGCAGATTTTTGGTGGGAAAGGAAGAAAAGTGCTGTTTTAACTATTTTCCACTCAGTTTTTTCATTTTTTCTCTCCATAAGAACCATCCTCGTGTCTTAACGAAAATATTTAAAAAAAAATTAGCCGAATCGGTCGAGCCGTTCTCTAGTTTTGCGCTTAGCAACGCATTTCGAGATCCATTTTTATTATTATAGATAATTCTTTATAGTTAGATTTTATTTATATATTCTGTAAATTCCTGGTTCTATTCTTATTTTAAGAATGTCAACAGTTGTATAAATATAAATAATGTCTAGTGAAATGTGTAATGCATTGAGACCACTAACACTGTGCCCTTTTAAAGAAATTTATTCTTACCTCACTAACAGTATAAGGTCTCCAAGGAAAAAAAATGCTTATTAAAATACTGATTGTATTCAAAAAATATACCGTATTTACATTACTATTCATATTAGATACCATAAAATACATTTTCTAAATCATGATTTTCGAATTTTTGGCAATTTGAATAATCAACATGTTTCTTAAAAACCGAGTTTCGGAAATAAAGAACGGATTTGACACTCGTCCGTATTGACCAACATATCTGCCATCGTTACTGGCAAAGAGTACTGACAGATTACATATTATAATTTTTTTTTCAACTTGATTGTATGCGCAGCCACTGTTCTTTGCAGTGATGATATGGGAAGATACGTCCATTACGAGACAATAGAAAATTCTAGATATGTTGTCGAAATTTGGCCTCAGACACATGGAGCAGGTGGGTTGGCGAAGAATTCATGGTAATAAAAGGATATACATAAGTAGTAATTGTACTGCAGATATACTTAGAGGCAATATTTTTTTCTCACAGGTAAAGAAATTCATTCTTCAAAGTTTGTGATCAGACAGTTTTGATTATCAACACCAAAGAAAGCTAGGTGTAAAAGTTCTGTTCTTAACTGTAATGTACACAATCCTCCCTTCCATACTAAATTGATGATACTCTACTCCATTTACAAATCTTGAGTTAAAAAGGTGGTGTGAATAATCACACTGCGTAGCTCATAACCATTTTACTTCATATTAAGAATTTTATTCCATGCTAGCCGAAATCTCGTAGACGGCAATGCAGGTTCCATGAGGGCAGTTCATCCCAATACCATTCTATTTATTACAGTGCCCCCATAAATAATCAAAAATACCAAAGTCAATCAGTTCGGTTATTATAAAACCTTCTGAATGAATAACTTTATAAATCCGGCTATTAGTAGGAGGTAGTCATCCCACACGATTTTTGTATTCGGCAGGGTGACGAGAACCAGAAGCTTCTCATCACCATTTTTGAGATGCCCTCCCTTCGAGGATTATCTTTACTACAAACAAAAACTCTTTAATATAATTACAAATGTCATTATTTTGAAATTTAGGCGAGTTTTTGGTTTTTATTGGGTACACTGAATATTGTAAAAATTATTGTTCTATCATTTGGTCTCAAATATATTTTATGAAATATTAGCTACTTTTTATAAAAATTGAATAATAGTACTGTAGATATAAATGAATTCTGAATACCTCCTTGCAACTAATATTTTGAGACTCAAATCGCCATGAATAATGGCATCGTACAGTGATTCACATTTCATATAAATAAGATTGCTTTTTTCTTGCAATTTTGAAGTTTTTAATGATTGATTTATAGTTAAGTGTGCAGCCTTTTTTACTTGAAAAGAGAACACTATTTGCAGAGAAATTTTAATTAGACAATTAATGAATTGGTTAATAAATTTGAACACATTTCTAAATGATTATAAGGTTTATTTTTTTATTTAATTATATACCTTTTAATTTATGTCGGCGACATAAAATAAAAATATTGAGGACAGAAAATTTTATATTCTTCTTCTAAATTTTTATCCAATAGTTTTTTTACCCAGAATAATTTTGGTTTAAAGGAAATTAAATGTACACATATGTATCTGTATCCTTCTCTGTACATATGTTTTAGTAAAAATAATATTTAAAATGAGATTTTTAATTGCTTTTACAACCTTCTTAAATTTATAAAGATATAGACAACTTTTGTAATCATTAAAAAAAACTTTTGATACTTGATTGATTAAATATAAATTATTGATAACATCGGCATTAAAAAAAATAATAATTATTTTTTTTTGTAGAAATGAATATTATATACTTTCTTGTATATTAAGCCTGATCCAACTTTTGGAGGAAAAATTAGCAGATGAACCTATTTTTACTAACGAAATCATTTTAAAATAGAAAATATATAATAAAATCCTACATAACTTTAGAGATAAAGTTAGTATTTTGGATAGTTATAGTAGATAGATTCCTGTTTACTGAAGATGACTGGAACCCTAATCACTTCGAATAATCGAAATCTTTGATAATAAATACTAAATTTTAAATCAAGATTTTACTTTCGACAAGGTTTCCCCAAAACTGTTTATTTAAAATTATTAAAATAAATTTATAAGTACTAGCACAGATTAACATTTTAACACTCTTTTCTTGGTTACTAAATTTCTCAACTCATTTTCGAGGCAGTAACTAGTTCCATAAGATTCATTAAATTTGTATTTTTACCATTAACATCGCGAAGTTTTCCATCATACTTAAAGTGTCCTTTTTTTTTCCTTTGAGAAAACGCAGGGAATTTGCTTAATTTCCTTTTCTCCTAATACGAGGGAATATAAGAGATAATTTCCCAATAAAGGCAAGAATTCTTTTTCTTTCTTACATCCTTTCTTTACATCCATCCGAACTCATAAGTTATTCTGGGTAAATTTTTGATTTTTAAACCTGCGCATCTAGAAAATTGGCTGAACCGCCATGTTTGACCTTCTTTTCAATAAAACCCTTTATTTTTTTTATTTATAAAATGAAAAACGCAGTTCTATCTTTTAATATGAGTTGTTTTATACAAACCACGGCTGATAAAGAATTCGATCGAATAACCAAGATTCCACAAAATTGTTATTCTAATTTACGATAAATATCTTTTGTGGTTGTTAATTTATCGTAGAAAATAAATTTTATAAAAGTTTGTTGGTCAAAACTCTTAGCAGCTTAGTTTATTTGATAGTTCGATTTGCGTCGCATAAGAAAGTATATATTGGGTAATTTGGAACATAGCTTGTAATTCTGAATCATGATTAAAATACAAAAGCATCGCCTGATCGAAACTCCTATCATCTCGACTTCCATCCCACGCCAGTTTAATGAAGTTTTTGATGAAACCAGCCGGCTCTCTGACAGAGGTAGCACGTCTTCCTCGTGATCTGGGGGTCCGGGTTCGAATCCCGGTTCGGGCATGGTTGTTTTCTGTGTGATATCTGTAAGATGTGTGACTGTGTCCCCCTGTGAAAAGGGGCTGTGCAAGCAAATGTTGTAAATGTGCAGCTAAGTCGTGCTCTTGGCTCTTGTTGGCGCTACTTCAAAAACAAGAAATGCTCCTTTCGACTTAAATCAGCTGGGGGCTTGTCCATAGATAAGTGCTATAAGTAACAACAAAAACAGATGAAACCACAGATTTAACGTTACCTGGCACACAAATATGGAAGATCGTAAATAGAATCACGTCTCGATCCTTGATCCTAAGTCTTGAAGCCAGGATTTGCGCTATTGATCAGAGAATATTTTCCCAATATTTCATTAAAGCTGATTTGAAAAAAAAATGACCTACCTTGGCGCATGTGTAACAGCATTCACATACATCCGGTACTTCGCCAAATTCGCAAGCGTCGACTTCCTGACAATCATAGTCTTCGCACGTTATGTCCTCGCAGAGTGCGTCTCGGTCGTCATCGTAAGCGCTGAAGGAATAAAAAGGGAAATTTATTCATTCATCGAAGTATGCACTGAAAAAATATCATGACTGAAAATCTTGAGATTTTAATGGTTTCCCAAGCTTTATGATTCCCTGAATCCATTACAGCCTAAAGTCAAAAATTATATCTGTGAGTCCCTGTGTGTGTGTAATACATTTCAGTACGTTAAAGAAGTAGATGAAATTGATTAGGGAATATGTACACAAATTTTATTTAATTGCGTATCAAATTGTCAGTGTAATGATCTATACATTTTAATATTTATAAGCTGGCATACTGTCAGACAAATTGTTACATAAAAAATACTACATGCAAGATGAAGGAGGAAAAACCACGTTCTAAATCTTCTGAAATCGATGCAGAACTACCAAATTTAACACGCAGTTGTTTCTTGGGAACTATGTATTAAATAAAATTTGTATAGATATTCCCTAATCAATTTCATCTTACTTCTTTAACTTTCTGAAATGTGTTACACACACACAGGGACAAACAGATATAATTTTTGACGTTAGGCTGTAATGGATTCATGGAATTATATAGCTTGGGAAACCATTAAAATCTCAAGATTTTCAGTCATGATATTTTTTCAGTGCATACTTTGATCTATGAGAAAGTAAGATCTATCATTTTAAGGGACTTCTTGTTGTATTATTTTAACTAAAGCCTAACGCTATATTTTAAACTAAAGTATAACGAAAAGAAACAGAAAAATCACTAAATTTTGAAATTTATAATATTTAAGTTATATATTTTCAAAAAGAAATTCACTCAAAAGAATGAAATCTCAGTATGCAGTCAGGTTTAAACCATTTCTAATTTAGAAAATTTTTTAGAACCCTGTAGAATTTCAGTTGAATTCAGTTTCAGATAAGCTGCTCTTGTTTCATTTCATGTTGAAACCATATACTTTTATTATCACGCTACTAATCACTATGACTATGATATAAAGACCACGAGAAAGATAAAAAGTTGAATGCCTCGATGCTAGATTTAATAGTCATGCTGTTTACGAGCAATGGTAAACACACGGGGCTGTTTCGTCGAGAACAAAAAAGAAATAAGTCAATGAACATTATTTAGCCTGAATGCGTCTTGCGTGAAAACTAACGTAGATAAGGATTCTAGCTCTCTTGCATGCATACATACATGCATCTAAGTTAAAATCGTTACACGATGAATTCGTATGTATCAGTATCGATGCACATTTTAACCTATGATCAGCTTCAAGAACCACTGGTTTAATAGGATGATTTAAAATGATTCATATTAGAGAGAGCGATATTTTCTTTAAGTAATCATCGAACAACTGAGAATAATGCGCAAAATGATCCAATAACTAATTTCTGCACAGTTAGAGATAGACGTATATTTCCATTGAAAGAAGTGCTCTAAGTAAAAAGTAAATAAAAAGATTAAAATGAAATCTGCTATGCATATTTCAGTATATCATGTCGGAACATCATTTCTTGAACGGCCAAGCCCTTACTCGTGCAAGATAAATTATATTTTTATTCATCTTAATCGTTTCATTGAATGGGTCACTTTAGTATTGCCAACGATCCAAAAAAAACTTTGTCCAGCATGAATTGTTTTAAAAAATGTCATATTTCCTATTTATTTCAATTCACATAATCACTTACTCAAAATGGCATTTTTCTGTTTTATTTGCTGCAGTCATTAAATTATTTTTTTAAAAAAATCAGAGCTTTTTTAAATGTGATGGCAACGCATTATTAAAAGCTGATTTTTTTAGATGCTCGTGCAGATATTAACATTTTAATTTTTCGTCTATGGATTTTTGTTGGCGTTAAAAACCTCATCCCCAAAACCACCTTATGTTCTGACATGATAATATAAGTTTTTTTATATGATTAAATGAATGTGCAGTTGAAAAAATTACTAAGCCTATTTTTATACAATATTTTGGTTCTGTCATTCATATTTCATAAAATAAATTTTTTCTCATTTTACACACACACACTTTTTTTACTCTTCAAGAATCAAACCGACTGAATCTTCAAGTTTAGAATAGTCCATTAACAACGGCTTCAAGAATCTAAAAGAGCGATTTCAAAGTTTCACAAAGTCAGTTTTTGAAGTGAGAAATTTTCTTTTAAAGTGTTTGTACAAAAAGATTTTAAAAAATGCTAATACCTTGACACTATATAAATATTTAGATATCTTGGTTTTTTAACAGTTAATTTATTGATTCAAACAATACCAAATGCAATTATTTAAACTATTAAAAACATTTTTCAAAATGGAAATTTTTAAATATATTTCGAACAGTTTAGAAATAAATTATTGGAACACAATTAGAGTGATCAATAGAGGATATGAAATGATATAGACCTGATAATTTTTGGGGCAATTGCCTCAAAAAGCATTAAAAAAATTTATGATAATTTTTATAAATTTTTAAAAGATCCAAAATGCCGGATTAAATTTTAAATCCCATTTTAACCGATTCATTTCCATTATTATATTCAAATATCGAGCCAGAAGTTTTTTTAATTATATTCTTAACGAATAATATTTTTAATGTGGAGTGATATTGATAAAAAAAATTTTTGAACATTTAGAAATCTTCATGCACTACAAAGTATCACACTGGGCGTACAGAAGTAGACAACACATTACATAAAAACATGGCAAACAGAACAGCTACTCACGCATCACATTCGCTTGCACAGCCCCTTTTTACAGGGGGACAAATTCAAGCATATCACAGATAGAACAGATAAAGAACAACCATGCCCGAACCGGGACTCGAACCAGATCACAAGGAGGACGCGCTCCCCCTGTGCCAAGAAGTCGGCAAGAGAAATAGTTGGTTCAGCATTTTTAAAAGATTCTCTCTCATTAGGACTAGTGACCGATTTAAAAAGATTAAAATTGATAATAATATTTTTTAATTAAAAGGTGCATTTAAGAAAAGATTTTTAAAACCTTAACCATCTTTGTCGAGAGACCGGTTCGCTTATGTTATCAGCTATAATAAATGAGTTATATCAGTAAAATTTGCGAAATGTTTAAACTGATTGCAAATTTACATTTTATATTAGTAATTTGGAATGAAAAATTGGCAATGAAGTAAATGCTATATGAAGTTTCAGAACTTTTAATCAATTGTTATTTTTGAAAAAGAACAATTCCGAGAGGAAGATTCTGAAGACTATAAAAAACAAAATAGCATATTTAAAACAATTAATTTTTAATGAAATAATTAGTTCAAAATTAAAAAAATTATAAAAATTAACTTATATATTTATTTATATTCCAGAAAATGTTTTCAGTATATTCAGAATGAAATCCTTAAAAATATATGATGCTAATTTTCTGCAAACTAATAAGAAAAGTTTAAGGAAATAACTTTAACCTATTGATGAAAATGTACTAACAAAAAGCATAGCTTCTTACTCCTTACATATTTTTATGCCCTTCAGTAAAATAAAATTATTTTAACACATAAAAATTTAGAAAAATTTACTGCTATATTTCAATAAAAAAATTTAATATAGCATGCTTGAAAATAACTTCCTTGATTAAGAATTATTATAACAATGGTTCTGAATATGTTTACTTTGTTATCAGACTTTACTAGAGAAATTAGAATATTAATTTAAGATTTATGTTGATTTTCTGCATAGATTCCTAAAGGCACGGTTGAGAATTTCCAATCTTAAATAGTCTAATAACGAAAGATGCTATTAAAAATGAATTGAGTCACCCTGTTTACAACGTGTCCAATATTCTGTCTTTATGTTCAAACTACATTTATTCATCAAAATAAAATATAAATACAACTGAAGGAATGTTTCATTAACTTACGTGGTCATCGATATAACTGTGAACAAAACACCAAACAGACGAAGGAAAAGCATCATCACCTGTGAAAAGAATCCGAATTAGAAACAACGGCAATTGCATATTACCTTCAAATGTCTTCAGAACTGAGTATATATATTATTACTAAAGGCCATCATATCCTTCAACCCACTTACCCCATAGTGAGCACCCACATAGTTGTTAATAGCTATAGAGGAAAGAAAAAAAAGGCCTTATGCATAATAATATTCGACAAAAGAATTTATCTTATAATATTTGTGAGTTTTTAGTGAATATCGTAGTGAATTTGATAATAGCTCCCAGTATAGTAATGTCAAAAATTTAGAATATTTTAAGATTTATTTTGTTTTTATTGCTCGGAAATTTGAAAGAACCTATTTAAATATATTATCGATGAATAAAAAAAAAGGTTTGAAAAATCGTAAGAATAAGAAACGTATTGACAAAATCATACTGACCGAAAAAATAAAGTTAATGTGCAATATTTATTCATTTACTTCTTAATTAGTTCAATGCATAAATAATTAAACTCCAAAAAAATTGAAATAAGTAAAAAAATGTAAGTCAATTCCTACTTAGGTCAACAAAAAAAATTAATTTTAATTTTTTAAATTAAATATTTACAATGAATACAAATAATTTGTCAAAAAATGACCGATTTCCTCAAGAATTGAACTCTCATTCTTCTCCTTCACGCGAAAATTACTGAAATCTTTGCACTTTACTGATTCAGCTACTGCCTGTCGATTTCAACTTTCATTACATTCTGCTAAAACTCTATTTAAATTATTAAAAATTAATTAAATTTAATTAATTAATTAGAATTTGAAAAAAACTGTATTAATATCAAGTGTCATCCTCTACAAGTTTAAATAATGTATTGGAACTTGAGAGGATGAATAAAAAGTATTTTATTAACGACTGAAAATTTGAACAAAATATATAAATATATCTAAGGCGAGTGTGAACTAATAGTAGGAATTGAAAAAACTACCTCCCCCCCCTCCCCCCTTTTTTAAATTTAAAACAATATTTGTCTGGAAAAAAAATACATTGAATTTTTTTACCCTTCTTTTATTACACTTTATTTTTAATTTTCATTTCACTATAAAATGAACTAATTTCATTCACTATAAATATCAAGAATTCTCCAAAACTGTATTTACAAATAAAAAAATCGAATTTACGGAAACATTGAAATTTTACTTCACTTTCATGTTCACATCTATTTAATAGAAACTTCTATGTATTTAATCAGTTTTATTTCGATGCATTTAGAATCTGATTCGTAGGTATTTTTTAAAATCATAAATACTCTAAAGAATATTATGTAATATTATCATTACAATTTGTTTATTAAGATGTCATTGCGGCCTCTTAAAATAAACTGTTCTAAAAATTAAAAACTCTGAAATTTGGTAGTTCGAATATATTATCCCGCTTCATTGTATTTCACTTATGAAACAGGATATTGACATTTTAAACAGTTGGTTCACCAGTTTTCTTTAGTACCATCAGTCTCAAAATTTATTTATTTTTCGTGCGCAAATCAAAACAACCGGCAACATTCAAAATCAAAAATTTACATTCTTACCTTCTCTAGATAATCCAAATGAGAGTGCCACCGATAGTTTTGTTACTTTGTCATATTCTTCGAGAACTGTTAACATCTCCTATTTATTTAAGATCCTTATGAAACTTCCAGGAAATCTTAGATTTATCTCATTTCCTATTTCCGGAACCTTTCGGCCTCCTTAATGCTCAACTTCTTACTTTTGACATTTGGATTTAACGACGTACGATAGCAATTAAATGACGGAAATTTTTACTTGCAAATGGCGTGGTGCATTTATGAATGAAGTCGGCGCGCAAATATTGCACTTAAAGTAACTTCATCATTGCTAATTCAGTGAAATTATTCACAAAGCGAAAGCAATTGTTTCAATAGATAAGTTTTGTATCAATATGTTCCAATATTTTCATGGAGTTCTTAGTAATTTTTTTCTTTACAAATGAATATAAATTCAGAATTTTTGACAGTAAAAAAAATTACTAAATGCAAGGTAGATTGTGTGTCTGTATATGTACCTGCATTTGTGTCTATATACTTCTGTTAGCACAATGTAGAACAAACAAATTAATTTAAAACTTCCAAATTTAGCGCAAAGGTACTTAACAAGGTGTAAATGTGCTCCTCAGATATATTTCCTCTAAAATTTTAATTATTTAAAAATTAAGCTAAATTTTTTACTTTTTTTCTCGGTAATTTTCAAAAGTACTATTACAGAAAAGTAATGCCTTTACACCATTGTAATTAAAACGTAAAACATTGTCTTTCTCTTATACCTAATTAACTGGTATGAATTATTTTTTTCTGAATGTGCAAAATTTCTCTCCAAATAAATTTGCATAACTTTCAACTTCACTTTTCAGTGTAGAGATAAAATTCATTGTATTGATGAAAATTGGGAGTATCAACTTTGAATTGTTTCATAAAATAGCTATAACTACTTAATCATCTGATATTTTTCATTATTGAAAGTTTAAAAGTTCCTTTTTTACTAAACGAGTCTCGAAAGGAATAAGAAACAAACATTACATTGTACTGGGAAAGATAATCTGCAGTTAAAAGTTACTTGGACAGCTATGTTTTTAACTGCACCATGATATAATGAAACTCGACTCTATTAGGAAAGTTCATGAACACCACAAAATTTCCAGTGTAGGCCTATTAAAATAACGTGGCTTCAAAGTATTTTGCAATTTGGTACCTGTGATTGTTTTGTTGAGGGAATCATAAAGCCAAGCAATGCCACAATATTAATGATAATAATATTTGAAAGTAAGTACTACCAACATTCGACGTGAGTTAGCTGGTTGGCATAAGCAACAAATATTTATATAAAATTAGTTTGCAATTTCAATGAAAAAGCTTTCAGACAATGCTGTAATTTTTTGGAACTTTCGAATAAAAATTCTATTTAAGGACGTTAATTCATTCCATACCATTGGAACTATTTACTTCATTACACTATCTACTAATAGATAGTTGGACATCTGTGATAAAAGAGATAAACAAAATTTATTTATATTTCGTAGTTGGTAGAGCCTCCAAGAGGCAATTTTAGCAATAATCCTCCCAGTTTGTTTCCACAAGTGTTTAGTGATGGACAATGGTATTTTATTCCGCTCGGCTTGGGGAAGACATGCAAATTCTTTCACTGATTTTGGACGGTTACTGCATCCCTTAATTCGACTATCCAATTCACAAAAGAGATTTTCAACACGTTTCAAGTCTAGATTCTGGGCTGACCAATCCAGTCTGTTCACCACATTGTCGTCATAATAATCTATGATGGTGGACTTCGCAGCCTGCCAAGTGACGTTGTCATCCCGGAAATAGCAATGATTCAACGCGCAAAATTGCCACAACTTAGGAAGCACATTCCGGTCTAGAATAGTGGAGTAGGAGTCGGCCTTGAGCTTACCATGAATTAGGCTCGAGGGTCCAAAATCATTCCCAAACTATAATTTCACTACCACGAAACATTTTTATAGGCATAATGTATTCTGGCAGTGGCATTCTCCATGCATACGTCAAACCTAGACTCTGCCACCTTATTGGTAAAGATTGGGCCTTGATCCATCACTCCGGAGAATCTTTTTCCCACTCAGCTATTGTCAATTTCGACGTACCTTACCACCCTCAACCTAACCACGAAGTTTTTTTGTAATCGAATTCTTATGGGCGGTAGCACGACCATAGAAACCAACTAAATGTGCTTCCTTTCGGATGGTATTTATAAAAATAATAGTCCTGAATGTTTGTTGGACTCCTGTAGTATGTGGACCATCATTTTTCTTGATGGTTTTTCCGAATTTCTTTGAACAATTTAGTCTCTGTGTCTTGGTTTTGTGGGTCAAAGCAAATACTGACAATCTATACTTACCTTCCACTTCAATCAGGAAGACTATTGTCGGTTATTAAATGCTTTCACTAGTTATGTCCTTTAAGGATCGGTCATAAATTTTTACCTCTATTTTTGCGTATCGCAAAATGCAATACTTTTACAAAAATACGAGCTTCTGATTGGTTTAATTGAGCCATCGCAATTGTGAAAATTGGTTTTAAAAGGCCATGGTTTTACGAATTATAGATTTTTTTTCTGTTAATGCGATAGATTAAAGAAGAAACTAACATAGAACTGTCAGATTCTACACTGTACTGATATTTTGTTTGAAAAAAATTCATTAAAGAAGGACACGTAAAATAAACTATACGTTCGATTTGAGTCCCTGTGACTTGGACCCGCTGCTTTAGTTCGGCTCTGATTGCCAAATCCATTTCTGAACAAATTTTGAACAAAATTCTTTACAGGAAGTCTGTTTGTCCGGCTGTTCAAATGATAAGTATAAAATGAAGATAACTAGATAGATAAAATTGGGCCCACGTATTCAACATTTACAGAGTAGTCATCTATCGAATTTTGAACCAAATACAATGAGAGGTTGACCATTTATTGATATGTATTTTCAGTAAAATGTCAATGCAATAAATGAAAAACGCAACGATTTTAATATATTAAATTTGATATTGAATCTTGTCACTACAAGAATAAGTCTGTTTGTCAAATTTTAATTTTAATGGGGGGGGGAGAAAAAAAGCATCTAAAACCAAACTCAAATTTCGAATACTACTAAATACATGCCAGTGATTAATCCCCAAGAATTATACAACGGATTCAGATACGATGCTAAAACTCCAGAGGCTAATATGTCGCATCTATTATACACCATTTCCATGCATGTTTACTTTCACTCAACACCTTTATCACAGATTTGCGAGAAAGTCTTGGGGAGACCATTATGGCTGGTTATAAATATGTTTCAGTTTAATAATACTGCTGCGCATGCTCAGAAAATACAAGTTCATAACCCTGCGCTATTTCTATTTATAGTCAACAATAAATGAAGAACAAAAAAGTGAAATTTCAGTATAGCGTGAGACAATGTACAACTATACGTCTGATTCGATTCTAGATAGTGCAAATAGTTGAGACTTTGGCATTCCCTAGATTCCATTATGAAAGTTCATGCAGACAATGAACATTACAGATGCAACAGAGCTTCAACAACTTCCTTGAATTTCAATACATTCATATCTTTATTTCTTCTAAATGTCCTTTTGAAGGAACCTTAAAAATCAAGTACATAAGAACAAATTGAAACCAATCACGGTTAAAATGTTACTCAAATTAACTAATTCCAACCAGCAAACCATTGGTTGATGATGTTTATAATGGCACTTGCCTTTGACAAACTCGGTTACAGTCAACGATTTTAAGCAAGGGTGCGTCTCTTGTTTTAAATAACGTCAAACTAAGACCAAGAGTACGTCTTAGTTTCTCACACATCACATTCGCTTGCACAACGAGTTTTTACGGGGGGAGGGGGTTGTATATTCATAGAGAAAAAAAATGACGTACACCCATGCCCGAATCGAGGCTCGAACCCGGGAAACCCAGATCACGGAGAAGACGCGTTACCCTTGGACCAGGACGTTTGCAAACTAGTAGTTCTGTAAATAAATCACAATTTTCTCCAGTATCACCAATTTATATTTTTAAAAAAAACCCTAAAAATCCATAGTCATTTTTATAAACTTAAGATAAAGGGCGAATTCAGAATATTGGTAACGCATTGAGTTCTATAAATATCTTGGTTCAATTCAGAAAGACGAAAAAAGGATGTCTCAATCATCAGATCATATTTTTTTCTTTTCATTTCATTCAGGGTTTTCGGGGAGTTTCCGCGAGACTTTTTTCTTTACTTCTTGCCACAGGATGTCTTTTTATAGAATAAGAAAGGAAAAATTCTTATCAGCCAGAAGGCAGCGCACCTGAGTTCTCTGATAAGAGCTTTCTGGAAGAAATCACTACCGTTTCATTTCTAAGATAAGATTCGAAATGCCATTTTTTTATTATTATTCTAACAGGTCGGTTGATGCACTTTCTGGGAGATTTTTTTTCTCTCGAAGTCTGAAGAATGTTTTCCTTTCTATGGATTTAACCAAATATGGGTTAGATCTCGAGAAATCAACACGAGCCTGATCGAACTTCAAGGTACTCACAGCCCTAACTTCAAACTTACTTTCTGGGGTACATCAACTTTAATTTAGAACGAAAGCAAAACGAGGCATTTTTATATGTCGATAGGTTTAGATTTGAAAATAAACTTTTTGAAAATGCTTAAGAGAAATATAGGGCTGTAGTGTTTTGGTGTTAAGATCTCGGCTTCGAAGGAGGGTTGCAGGTTCGAGATCCGATTCCACCAAAGAGCCGTCTTGTAAATGGCTCTAGTGCACGTGAAATCCGTCCGGACCAAACGTCTCCCCACTGGTGTAGTTTGGAGAGGGAATGCCTGCTCAAGTGGCATCCGCGTCATCCGACAACTGCTCAAAATTCCAGCTGTTCATGTCGAAATATTACTGCATTTCAAAGTGCTAAATAATTCAAAATTAAGTTGGATCTCAAATTAATGCTCTCCTATGAATACACACACACACACGCACAGACAAAATTTACATCAACCTTCTGACTACTGGCCCGGTCCAACCATCCGTTCAAATTCTATGATGGCATTTAGTTTCTGTTTTAAACGAGAGATGTGGAATATAAAACAGCATGTTATCACCAAGGATGTCCTCCTCTTACATCCTGTACCCCTCGTTTTAAACAGAGCCGACCACTAAGATAGGATTCGACCAACTCAATGAAAAGGTTAATGACGGGAATTACTTTTCTGTTCGGTTTTATTGTGCTGTGACTTTCGCTTGAGGGTTTTCTTTAAACAGTTCTATAGATTTCGAAATTTGAGCTGTTCTTCGTTCCTTTCAAAATAAAAATACACTCAGGGTCCGACTTAGCCTAGTTGGGGCCAGGAGCAAAAACTTCTTTGGGGGCTCCATCTGCTTCATTACTTTAGTAATGATGAGCATCCATTGAGGAAGGAAATGTAAAATAAAATTTCTATACGATTTGGGGGGAACTTATGTGGGGGCCCGGAGCCCCTGCCTTAGTCAGGCCCTGAATATAATCGTCTTGAAACTTTTTTGGGGAAGATGCTATTTACTCTTATCTTATCTCAATGGAAAGCTTTAGTTTAGACTCAAGGCAACAAACACTCACGTATTTTTAGATGTTGAAAACCATTAATCATGTTGATTAGGCCGAGAATGTTCAAATGTATACAATTGTAGATTTCAACTTGCATTAAAAATTGAAGATTGGGTGTCATTTCGTCAAAATATATATTTTATCTGATTGTCCTATGTATCCTTCTCTTTATGAATGTGATTTTGCCTTAACTGCCACACTGAAAGATTTTGGAGATATATCACTGATTCATTCTTATTTTGCCACAATTCAAACAAAATGGCATGCATTTGAGTAATTAAAACATCTGTATGAGACAAAATTATGTATATATCTTTTTTAAAAAATTTTACCTTGAAAAATTATTTATATGAAACAATTTTAGAATTCAAACTTCAGTTTGTATTACAGTCGAGTCTCTATTATTCTCATCTCTATCAACCGGTATCGTAATGCCGAAATGCTTCTTTTTTTGGTAAAGTCATCAAAAACTTCAGAGAAGAGTGCCAAATTAGTTTTTCTGAAAAGAATATTGCAAATCGAGATTTTATACCCACCCCAAACTTGATGGGTATTATGTTCATCAAGGAAGAAGGTTATTGGTGGTCCAATTTTGTAGAATTTCTTCAGGTTCTGAATCCCACCACCCTCATAATATTTCACCATTTTCGGTGTAGCCAATTAATTTTTAATCGTTCTTTTTCTAAATTTTGTGAGTCGCATTAAACAATGGAAATGTTAAGACTCTTAAGCGAAATTACAGAAAGCACTGAGAAATATTCTCCTCTCAAATTTAATACACACCATTAGAAATTGAATTTGATAAGGAATGGATGCATTCAAATAGAGAGAATGAATAATCCTTGCATAATACATTTGGTTACGATTTCAAGAAGAATGTATATACATTGTATTTTTTTAAGAAAAAACTCATTATAATATCAAATACCTGAAATAGTCCTAAAAGGTCAGAATTGGAAGAATATATTGTTACGATCTGTAATGTCTCTTCCCAGCACGGTTAATTTTATCGTAGGAAAAACAATTTTACAGACAGCTCTATTCTATGCTGATCGGATGTCGAATCAATGATCCCTGGGCTCGGTGACAAAATAGATGATACTGGAATCTTCTGGAATTCCAGCATTAGGACCAATAGGAGGCGAATACACTTGCTAGTTCTAGAACCTTCTGTGTCAAACTCCGAAAGCTATAAAAGGCCTTCAGTCTAATCAGATTTTGGCTGTAATGTATCAATAACGAATTAGAAGTCCGTGCACCCAATTTTAGAGACAATTTTTGAAGCATCATCGAGTCGTGTGGTAGTGAGTCGGCAATTGGGTGCATTTAGGGCAAGGAGAGTGAGGAAAAGCACACGTTTGAAGAGACCTTAGTGAATATATACGTAGATTCCCTTTTCCTATTGAAAACAAAAATTCTTTGTGTGCTGTTGAGGTTGTTTACAACCGATTACCACTCGTGACTGTTGCTTGTTTTAAGTGTGTCCCTGCGCATCGCTTACGTACGTTTTGACTGTGTTTGGTGATCCGTCTTCCTGTTAATAGATGTCATTATTTGTTATCGATTCTGTTACACTATACACCCACTATAAGCGGACCTGTCGACTTTGCGGATTTAGTGGAAGTTCCGTGATAATATATATTACCATTAGTTTTTGAAGAAAAAAAATAAATAAAGCTACTCAGTGGAAGATATTTTTTAAAAAAATTATTAGAATGTAATAAACCAAAAGTGAAAATAAATTATTCTAAAAAATAACTTTTTGATGAAAATTTAAAGTTATGATTCTTCTTGTAAAAATTCCGCTATGTTTTGAACTGTAATTGAATTTATATAATATATTTCTAATGTAGAAAATCCGCACCCATTACACTTTCTAAGCCTTTTGAAACATGTATACAATACTTTAAAATGTATACAAAAAATTTAATGAATGTTTGCAACATAATCACCTTACCAGCGAACCAATCTTAGCAAAATATTCTTTTATTAGAAAAATGGATTTAAAAATGGTGCATTAGTCCATCTAAAAGCTCTAGAAACAAAAGTGGTTTTCAAGCTTACTATAACAAAGCAATCTAAAATAAACAAAACGTACGATTTATAATTTCAAATGTTACTTTTAGGCAATTTCACGATTAAAAAAAAATTATTATTCATTTCTAGTTCAATTCTATCACGGTTCTCATCTTCAATTTTATCCGTTGCATGTTATTAAAACTGTTGTTTACTAGTTCTATTTTACATAGAATAAAAATAAAAACTATTGTAGAATCTACGAATTTCATCTTTATAACCTTTTCAGATACTTTACATTTACTTTCACATTTATGTATAATTTAATTCTAGGATATACGCTCGAGTTTTTAATCTTAAAAATGCTTTCAAATATATTCCAAAATATAAATAATAATGTATTTGCTCGGAATAATAAAAACTAGGTCAGGGTGGTTGAATATTACAGTCGTTCTGAAGACAGATAGGAAATCCATTTCCAAATATTTATAGGAATAGACAGTCATCAGCTTTTACCTCTATTTCAACAAATCAAAAAGGATGGTGCATGTTTCTGTGTTCTTTTAAGTTGTCAGACCTATCTTCAGTTCACACACTGAATTATCAAGTACATTAATAAATAAATTCAATATGTTAAATGATATTTTCAAAAAAAAATTATTATTATTATCGGCATATTTAAATCCAGCTTATACGCTATCGAATATGCTTATATAACTCGGTCCTAACTATTGTAAACTCGGTTAACTATTTTAATACTAGACCGAGGAATAAGGAAAGATAACAGTGCAATTTATAAAACACAATTATAAATTAGAAAATACTATCATTTATGATTTTGACATCTGACTAGACTATAATGCAATTTGTGTTCATAAATAGTAAACCATGTATAAGAAAACTATAAATCAAGCTTCTATCAATTTGGAAATGCTTGGCGAAAGAATCATAAATAGTAATGAATAAATAAAAAATTGAAATCAAAACAACCAATATTCCAAATGAAGCAGCTGTTTGCCAAAGGTAGGTAGTATAGAAAAAACTATATCTCCTGTATTGGGATTATTGCACAGATTAATCCAATTAATCATTTTATATATCTTTTTCGAGAAACCTGTATTGGAGAAATTTTTAAAACTACCTAGTTAGGATCTACTATTAGCTTAATGCGTGGACTATTTTATATGATTCATGCAAGCAATAGCTAATACCCTATGCTTCAGGTATTTCATAAGATTCTATTTAGTAATGATTTTATGAATAAATTAAATTCAATGAAATAATAAAGTTACAGTTGATTATTAATTACAGTCACAAGTCATTTGCTTCCTCTATTAGGTTTTCGTAAGAGGGAAAAAATAATGTACTTTTGATAATTCATTACATCAATATCAAATCAAAATTACTGCATTTTCAGAGGAATGCTCTGTAGACTGAATTAATTGCTTCAGATTAATTCAAATATGCTGAGATAATCCTAGAAACAGTACTGCGATAATACGGGAGAGCGCCTTTGACCTATTTGCAATATTAATTTATTGGCTTCGTACGTCAAGTTCACAATTTTACCATGAAACTACTTAATTTTACAATTAATCATTATTTATTAGCTAAAAGACCAAAATGTCAGATTTCAACATTTTTAATTATTTTTAAGGATCCTTTCACAACAGGCAATAGCATAACATTTATACCTTTCAGCCGAACAAATACATGAGGGAAATTTATGTTTATTCATATATTACGAGATAGGTATTTTTGATAATTATCCCGTTTTTATACGCAAAAATAAATTCTTTAAAAGAATTTAGTTTTTAAAAATTTGTTCTTTTTGGAATATACCCCATGTAACACGGTCTTTTACACAATATTGTTCGATATTATATGATGTTAAACAATATTCCAGAATATTATGAATATTGATCAATATTATACAATATTTGTGTACTACTAGGGATACTCTATAACACAAAACTCGACGCACCAAGAAGCAATCATTCGATTGCTTTGAAATTTCGTATGCATGAGTGTTTTGACCAGATATGCAAATGATTAAATTTTGGTGTCCAATGAATGAATAGTTTGATCTCCAGCGCATCAGAACTGCGCATCCAGCAAATGTATATGAGGAGAAGTTCTTCAACGGTTGTTAAAACTTTCGGTTTGATTGCGATTCAGGTTGCTTTTCAACAACTTTAAAAAAATGCCTCGCCGCAGGGTTCGGGCTCATTACGAGCAACTGTCAAGAGTTTGACAGAGGTCGTATCATTGGATTGAAAGAGGCCGGTTGGACAAATTGGAGAATCGCTCGTCATTTGAGTCGAAGCGATGCGGCGACTCGAAGATGTTGGCAAGGATGGGTGGAAAATGGCAGCGTTCAGCGTCAGGATGGTAGCGGTCGACCTAAGGCCACAACAGATCATTAAAGGTCGACATTAAAGGTACAGTTACTGCACAGCGGTATGTCGACGCCATCCTATGACCTGTTTTGCTACCGTTCCTTTTGCAGTACCCTCGGCTGGTTTTTCAGCAGGACAATGCCACACCCCATACGGCACATGTTGCTATATACTGTCTGCAAACACTTCCTAAGCCAGTCAGATCACTCTACCATCGAGCATGTCTGGTATATGATGGGAAGGCGATTCCATATGCCACGGAATGTTGATGATATCGTTGGACATTTGAAACAAATTTGGCAGGAGATACCACAGGAGACCATCCGGAACCTTAATCGGTCTATGCCACGCCGTGTGACAGTTTGTATCCAGGCTAGAGGCAGGTAAACGCTTTATTGATCTTGTTACTGTAACTCTGAAATAAATTATTCAATTGTTCTGAGAGTTTAATCACTTACTATTCTATACATTGTCTTCCTATTCACCAATTTTCGTCCCAATCGGACAACTCCTTCTTGGTGTGGCGATTTTTTTTTTTGTTATCTAGAGTGTATTAATTTTGCTGTTATTTAATAAATAAGAAAAATCTTTTCTGAGCTCTATAACTTAGGGGGGGGGGCGGGGATTATAACTTTTCCTTAAATATTTTGTTAAATCTACAGTTTCTTCTGAGTCCCTATGTCCTTTGGTTTTTAGAAGCATCATAGCCTCTATGTGTTTGTGGAAGGGGCATTTAGTTTTAAAGGCATCGATGTTTATAAAGCTAGTCTTCTTGACTGTGATAGCCTTTAATTTAACTTTTGATCCTACTTTATTAGCCCCTATTCTTCACTGAACCTTCATGAAAGATCTTACATTTTCAGGGAATATAATAAAGTAACCAATACTAGAGGGTGTCCAAAAAGTTCCCGTACTGATGATTTGTGAATTTATTTTGCAAAAACAACAGGTTTAAAAAGAATTATTTTTATGCCACTGATAAAAAGCACTTTTAACATAACTAAGGAAAAATATATTGAACTTACATTTATAATAAATGTTCAAAATGACCACCCTTTTCTTGGAGACAAAGCTGAACTCGTTTGCGCATGTTTTTCGAAACGCGTTTTAACATGCCAGGAGTTATTTCTTGTATCCTTTGGGTAATTGCGATTTTCAAATCATCTATTGTTTGAGGATGATCTTCATAAACTTTGTCCTTTAAATATCCCCACATAAAAAAGCCCCGGGTGGTTAGATCAGGGGATCGAGGTGGCTAAATATTTTTTGAGATAAGTCGATCGCCGAAAAAAAGCTTCAAGCATGTCCATGGTTTCATTACTCGTATGGCAAAATTTAATGTACTTGAAAAAAATCATGGAAAATGATTTTTTAAATTTGGAGTACAGGAACTTTTTGGACACCCGGTATATTAAAACTGATAGGAATTTGGTTGAGAGCACAGACTTCCAATGACTGTACCATGTTTGAAACTTGGATGAATTGTCTATCTATTAAATATAGATGAAAGCACTTAACATCAATGAATTCTTACTAAAAGGGACAAAACCAGTACTTTCAATGTTTACATATCATTTTTACCATAAATTTACTATGCCAATTTAGTTACATCATATAGAGTAGCATGTTTACCAGTATTATGAGGCATTAAAATCCAGTTATAATGCTTCTGCCTGAATGAAATAAGTTTTGAATGGACTGAACACATCCCTTTCAAACCATTTGTTTTGGCATTTCAATGATACAATCAGCAATGTAGGTTTTTCAGGACTTGACGAGTAATGAAAAATAAATTGCTTAAAAAATTGAATAAAAGTAATCCTTTAAAATAATTAAAAATCAAAAAGTAATCTCCAAAGAAAAAAATAAACTAACAGTTATCACAAAATTAATACATTTAAAATTTTAATATTGTACAATACCTTTAATCAAATGATAGATTAAAATATATTAAAAAATAAAAACAAAAAGGTTTTACAATTTATTATCTTTAAAAAAAAGAAAGATTAAATTGGAGCAATTTAAGTAATCTTTCTTTCAAGAGTTAACTTCTAACCCACAAATAAATGAATACAGATTTATTTTAAAAACCAAAATATATTTGCATTTCCAATGGATGCTAGAATGGAGATATAATAAGTCATATGACTAAGGGTCAAATAGAAATGGCATATACATAAACAAAATTTCTCACAATTTTAGAAAATAAAGGAAGTGTTCTTAGTTTCTTATAATTAAGAATTACGGATAATTGTTATCAAGTCAATGTAACAACATATCATAGTAGACAAAAGAGTAATATAGTAGTTTCCTAACTCATTCAAAAAAAAATTTAATCTCCTAAGACATTTTTGGTTAAGATTAGTAAAATCTGAATTTGCACAAAAGAAAATTAATATTTTTTCTATAATAAACAAGAACTAATATCATTTCTTAATTGTATAAAAATAATGCTATGAAGCATAAGTTAGGTTTGAGATGTTTTATTTTTAGTAATGAAATCAGATAAATGTTTTTATTCATCCAGCAGATAACAGCAAAAAAATTTGTCTAAGGAACAATACTCTCCCTAATAACAGTAATCTAAACCACTCATAGAAATTAATGCAGTGATAATTCAATCATCTTTGGATAAATCTTATTGCACAAGGAAAAAAAATTACTAACAAAAAAAAACCTATGGATTTAAGAAAAAATTCTAGAATACATAAGATAACATGGTATTATACATGTATATATAGGGTGTAATGGTTTAATTTACAGAATACATTAAGATATTGTTTTAAAAAGTAATTTCATTTTTTAATATTTTTAGGAAACAAAATTAATTTGTCAAGGAATTATTTATAAATTTGGTTAAAGTGTAGAGTGTGATGTATCAAGTACAGAATTCAGACACTTATTTTTTCATTTTGTTTATTAATGCAGTATTTTCTGTTAACTATACATGTTTAATTATTTGATGTTTGTTTTGATCAATTTTGCAATAACAATAGTAAAATCTTACATTATTATATCATACAAGAGTACGTACATATATACTCTTAAGGTGTCTTATCAAGCACTCCACATGTAGAAAAAAAACACCAGCATAACAAAAAATCAGCGATTGCAAAGAGGAAATTAAAATTTCATCAAAATAAAATAATCCAATTCATCATATATATCACAAAAATTATAATGATAAATTCTTATTTGTACTTTCTTCCTCTTAAACAATTTTGTATAGATTCAAATAAACTGCAAAAGCAATTATATTTAAGCAAAATTTGAGAAGTTGGATGTGTCCAACTGTACTGAACAGTTTAAAATTTACCCTGAGAAATAACCCACAGAGATGTGAATAAGAAGTTCCCTACATTCCAAACAAGATAAAGCAGTTTTAGTAGAAACAATATATGAAATTTTAAAAAAAGAAAAGAAAGAAACAACAGAATTTAAAAAGTAATACATTACATACATAACCAAGACCTCAATTAGAGTTAAAGCTCTTAATACATTAAATTGAGAATGTAACTTGCTAATGGAAATATTTTATTCAATTCATTCATTAGACTTAGCATTATCATTTTAGTACTTAACTTAAAAGAAGTAAAAAGGCAAGCACTACTTGGCAAAAGAAGAAAGGAAGGGGAGGGCAATTAAAAATTCTACATCCTTAACCAAATTACTAAATCTATTTGTTTGCACCAGACAAAAATTAAGAAAAAGTAATAGTCCTGCAAATAGTTATAAATACAGTACTATAAAAATAAAGTTTTTCAGAAGAAATTTAAAATTTTCCTTAAAAAATGTACCAAATTCAATATTACTTTTCTGTCTCTATCTTAATTTTATTGCTATAATATTCGATTCCTAAATTTAATTACCTAACAGTCTGAAGGGGGGGGGGGTGATATTGATATGTAATTAAGTCATTCTCCTTTATATAAATAGGATTAAGAACTTTAAAACAATTCAAGAGGGGAAAAATTAATATATTAATTCAGGGCTTAAAATTAATATTTAAACTAAAGCGTTTTACTGCCAAGTTTAAATAATGACAAATGTACCAATAAGAGTAATAATCTGCAATTAAGCACACAACTGTTACACATTAAGATTGGAATAATAAAAATTTTCAAATTCATTCAGGCTACAGGTACTTATAACAATTTAATAAATCAACAATCGGAGGGTAAAATAGAAAAAATTGTAAAAAATTATTTTTCACCACAAAAAACATCAAGATGCTTATTAAAGATTAACCATATAGAATTATAAGTCAGATTTCTATAAAAATAAAATCTAGATAGAAAACATAAACATCACTGATTGATAAATTATTGCCTACATATTTCAGACAACATTTATTACAATAACTTATTATGCTTGTTAAATTTACAGAACAGAGTAGAAAGAAATACATAATTGCCGATAAAGAAATATTGTCTTTAAAAAATTGATTCAAATGGAGAATATAAGTGAAAAAAATGAAACAGAACAAATCAATACTGCTGAAAGAAACAAGACAATTTTTTTTCTCAAATTAAGTATTTAATACATGTTTACAAACAAAATTAGACCAAGCAATTAAAAAAAAACACAAATCGATTTCTTTTAAATACTGTTCGACTTTTACCAAGTAGGTATTGCTACAGGATTTATTTTTCTTTTTAAGATTCATTTCACTGCGAGGAAGATGACCAGGAAATTCTTGCACAAAACAGAAGGTATATGATGCAATCATTACCCATTACCACTTCAAAATGTACAGCTACCGTCCATTAAAGCTTCATTTATACAATGCGTTATTTGCTTGTGGTATCAAATTTTGTTGCTTACACACTTTGGCTGAGAAGCTACCAAAATGCAAGTGACAGGCGGCATCCCTTTTGAATGTTTTCCAAAACTTCACAGAGTGAGACTTTACCTGTCACTGGCGTTTATATTCAAGGCACTGCTGAGGAGGAAGAACCTACTTTATCTTTTTTCAGAATGTCACCCAGATTTGTAATGGAAGAGCTTTTAAAAATTTGCAATGGTAACTAATCTTTAGAAAATTGAGGTATGCACCTCGAATAATTTGCAACAGTACACATCATTATCAACCACCGGCAAAATGCAAAACATGAGTTTTCTCCCCAGCTGAATTATTAAGAAGTTGCTGACAAATATATTCATTGGTATTACACTAATGAATTAAGATCAAATAAATACTGTTATTCATTCACAACAATATATAATAAGTGAATAACCAGAAACAAAAATTTTGTGATATTAAATACTCTTGTAGACAGTAACTGCAATAAATTTCTGAGTTTGTAATATTTTTACAGCAGAATCTTATAATTTTCATTGATTTTTCTGGCAATGTTTACAATATATGTGTGTTCTAAAATTTTTACAAATAAGAGAGACATAAAAACATTAGAATGACATAAAACACATCACAAAAACTGATCATGTTTATGTGACAACACTTTCTAATTACAGACATGACAAACATATTCATTTGGCTAGAAGCAGAAAATGTTGCATTAATGATAGCCAAAGCCTTTTCACATTTTTTTGCTTTTATTTTCAATTTGGTTAACTTTTATTATATATTGTCTTTGACAACAACTGCACTACTTGAGAGGGTAACACTTTTCTGCACTGCCGGTGTAATGAAACTACAGTGAACAGATGGTAATCTCAATCTAATATCTACAGACTTTGACTGTCACGGCCGGAAAAAAATTGCCTGAGTTCATTTTTTATCTTTCCGAAAGTATGGAGATGATAATGATGTAATTCTTGGTCTACATCCTCCCTGTATTAAAATAAATAAGCTGCCCGTCTGAAAATAGTTGGTATATACACAAGGCTTGCATTACTAAAATTGCAAAACAGTAATATTACTGCTTTTAATTTACTAAATTACCAGCCATAAATATTACACACTAATGACTTCTATAGTTTTTAAGTACAGATGAACACCATATGTCATGTAGGAATGTTGGTTCTACTGAAAGCAGCAACATATGCAGTTTGAAGTAGCAGATATAAACTGCTCACAATTAAAAAACAAATTCAAAAATGATTGATTTTTAAAAATAAAATTTTACAAAGGTTATTTTTGCTTTCGGCGTTTTAAAATTTACATTTTGTCGATATGAAAGCCATTGGGATTAAAAACATTATAAGAAAACCTTTTTGAACAAAACACACAGTGCAACAAACATAAAATTAAAATGATACAGGTCCATTTTTCCTATTAGGAAAAAGAATGCATTCAAATAAATAAAAAATTTCACCTTCTTTACAAGCTGCATGGTTTAAAATTACTAACACATAATTCACAATTCTGATTCTTCATTCATTCCTAACCACAATCATAATCACAATGGAAGGAAATGTTTAAAAAAATTAAATAATATACAGCTGCATCACAGTGTCCACACAGAAAAAGTTTCATGTTTGTCATTTATTTTCACTAAGAATGTTTACTTTCAGTGTCAGTACTATCTGAGGTAGGATCATCGTGCATTCCTCTAGATTTACTTGATTCTACACTAGGATTTTCATTGTTAGTTTTTGCTAAAGACACACTTTCACAGTCACTCTGCAAACTTTTTGCAGGTGTGTGTGTGATAGTACTACTAGATGCTGGGCTTCGCCTAGAAGAGTCCCTGAATCCTTCTTTATCACTGTCATCTTTGTCGGGATTGTCATAAATCTCCATTTTGCCATCATCCAAATCATCGTCGTCGTCATCATGATTTCCCATCAAGGACTTCAAGCTCTCATCATCAGTTTCCTGTCCATCAGTTAAGTGACTTGGAGTTGAGAGCTGTTTGCTTGGAGATGTGTGGGTTAAAGATTTAGAAACAGAAGGCGTCGAAGACAAAATACTGTGTGTAGAAGGGGTAGTGACAGTGGCAGATGACATAGCTGAACTAAGAGTTGTGCTCAATGAGCTGGTAGTAAATAATGGGTTATTCAAGCCAAGTCCATTAACCAGCCCACTTTGAGTAAAGGAACCAAAAGAAGCTGGAAGATTTGGGGGAAGGGTGAAACCTCCTAGACTTAAGGGATTGTAAAGAAGTCCAGGAGGATATAAAAAGGGAAGTGTTGATGATGGTAGGCTTGTGGCAGCATTTATGCTACTAGAGGTGGAACTCGAAGAAGCAGGTGTGTTCTTTCGCGATGATGAACTTCCTGATTCCTTGTCACCTCGACCTTTATCATTGTCTTTGGAGTGGTCTTTAGAGCCAGGCAAATTGGCTGCACCTAATGGCGATGAACCTTGAAGTCCAGGGAAGTTAAATCCAGGAAACCCAAACAATGGATTTGTCAAACCCATACCAGCCAAACCACCAAAAGGCAAAAATATAGGAGGATTGGTTGAAGTTGTAGATGAAGCAGAACTGGTTGTAGTAGAGGTTGTGCTGGATTTAGGTGGATCCATAAAGAACTTCATATTTGGAAAACCACTTAGCATACCAGTATTTGCAAAGCTTAGGGGGTTCAAACCTGCAGTTGAAGGAAATGACATCGTTGTAACAGGTGGAACCAAATTTTGATGTGCACTTGCAAGCAAAGAAGCAGCAGTTCGTCGCCCTCGTTTTTCTGAAGGAGTTACTATTCTTTTTGACATATTATTAGGAAGATTGCCCTGTAAGTGAAACAAGTGTTATAACCCAGACAATAACTAAGCCATATCACCATCTAAGCTACAAGTCACTTTCTAAAGTGCATTTATTCATGCATAGCTAAAGTCTTATACTAATTCAATAGAAAATACAGTATTAAATTATGAACAACTTTTTTTAGATAAACTGCTCAAAAAATATTAAGGACCAATACTTGAGGAAAGTAAAATGAATATTCTACTAATCATTTTTGTGGAACTTATAAAATAATAATAGAGCAATTTGATTGAATGCTTTATTCCACATACCTACAAAACAAAATGAAATTCATTACCATTAATAAAAATCAAATTACCATTAAAAATGGTCTCACAAATTTAATTTTAGAAAAAAAATTATATATGATAGAAATTAAATCCAAATGGAAAGAAATGTAAGTAAGCCATTACAACATAATTGATCAAAATTAATGATGAGCATTGACAGATTTAAGACCAATTACGTATATTCACTCTGAAAGAAAATTTTTTGAGCAGTTTATTACAAAAATGAAGATATGGCAGCACTCAGATTCGATGTAGTTCTAACCACCATACATCATTAGTAAAGCTGTGATGGCAAACAAGTAAATTATAAGGGATAAAGTGGCATGCAAAGCAAAAAAGCACCTTTTCGCGGACTAACGGTCCCCATTTCGGATCAACGTCGAACATAGGATTTTTGTCCAACCATTCTGCAAGGTACTTCAAGGGAGGAGCTTTGCTTCCAGTTATCTGCATCAGATGTTGGGGAAAAAATTAGCAAAAGGTGAAAATTGTCAGCATTTTCATAGCAAAAGAAAAAAAAATTTAAACCACCAAGAATATTACTGTGCAAGAAAGAAACCAATGCACCATACCCATGAAGGGGGGGAAAGCGTGCTAAGAAAAATAAGCGGGAATAAATAAAACTAATTAAGGCAAGTTAAAACATTAATAAGCAATTTTTAAAAAGAAACAAAAACCATAAACCAGGAAAAATTTATGGGACACATAAACAAGTGCGGTTCTTTAATTTATTTTATTCAGGTTTCTTTATATGGCTCAATTTCCCTTAAATCCGGATTCAAAGTCTGAAAATCTCAACACATATAATTATTAGCAATCATCAAAATAATAACAAGAACAAAAGAACAAGAAAAGTCAGTCAAACCTTCTTTCCAGTTAGCCTGTTTATAACTGATACATTTTCCTCTCCTGTGATTTTATCATAATCAAGTTTGGTGGGATCAAGGCGTGGCCTCCTTCCCCTTCTCCTACCTTCTGGCAATTCCAAGAGTTCGGTCTAATGCACAAAAACAGAATTAGAACACAATGTTTATGGAAAGCATAAGCCTGGATGAAAGAATCCTTAATATAGAGCTTAAAAGCAGTAGTATTATAACATCTATACAGCTATTGAAAGCACAAACTCACATGAGAAGGAAAAGATGATACAGGACTGAAAGCCATGGCAGCAGCAGCAGCTGCTACTAAATTGGGATTAGCAGCAACCAGTTCAGGATGATCATCGATCCATTTCTTAAAGTCATGATGCATTAAGGAAGATGGATCTAGTATTGGTGTGGTACCACTTGAATGATCATCTGATTTACCTGAACCTAAAATTAAAATAGGAATTTCAAAATGCATTACTATATTGAATACGAAATCTTAAGTACAGCTAAAAAAAAAAAAACATTAGATAAGAGGAAAAAAAAACGCTTAGCTGAAACTGTTTCTGTTGCATTAAAAACTTACAACCGTATGTATGAGAAAGGGGTAGAAAGTACAAAGAAAAATAAATACAATAAGAAAATTTATTCAAACCATCACAACTCAGTGTCATAAAAACTAGTTTTTGGATTTCTTTTTTAAATATGGGTTAAATTATGAGAGAAAAGCAAAAAATTTAAAAACATCATACAGTCACTTTGTTGGAACTTTCCAGATGATTCAGATTTCTAACAATGGATAAAGGAATCAACAATAACTATAACATAGTCAAATAAATAACTTTGAAATGTTGGCTTAATCTATAAAACATTTCTGTAGTCCAAAATTAAGAACAAACTAATGTTTGAAAACATTTTTGGACTGAAAAATTACAGTTTTTAAAGGCAGATTACAAGATTTCCAAAGTTTTAAAGAATATCTACATTATTCCACTGGTAGATAAAGATGAAACCTTTCATTACTGCAAGAAAATTCAAATACTGATCTTTTTTTTTTATTTTCATAATCAAAATTATGAATAAAATTATCTTAAATAAGAAGTCCAATGAACTGACTTGCAGAATAATAATATATCATTTTAAATTAACCCTATTCCCTTTTTTCTGGTTTATCCAAATGCTGAATTAAACATTTCAGCATTTGTATAAACCAGATTAAATAAGTATTTAAAAAGCATATATTTCTTCATTCTTGACTTTTACTATCATTACTTAATATCAAAACTCATCTGAAATGACACCATCTTCCTAAGAATGTCCAAATGGGATTTCCAAGGTTTGATCTGCCTTTTGAGAATGAAGAAGAGAAATTGATAAGTTATATTTAACTGGAAAATTTTGCTTAACCAATCATTTCAATTATCACAAGCAACCATGCTCAAATTTTACTGAATCAATACCTAAATTCATTCTGCTAGAACCAGATCCCATGTTAGGACCCAAAAATGATGAATGCGCAGGAGCAGGAGTCATATCAAAGCCTCGATTTAATGCCTTCCGGACTGATTCTTCACTGTATTGAAGCTAAAAAGGAAGTAGAATAACATTATAAACAGTAAAAAATAATATATGTTTTATTTAAAAATTCAATAATCATGCAAGCTCTAGTTTTTGAAATATAGATAGATTAATATAGAGCAGATAGTTAAAATATCAATTTCCACTAGTAATTTCTATTAAGATAGTACAAATAAAAGGCTTCAAAGTTTTTACAATAAAAGAAATTTGCCATGTTTATTTCGTTTACTGAATAAAAAATTTATTAATCATATTTGAATTTTGAAAAAATCAGAGTGAATAGTTTAATTTTATTTTGAAAAAATATGCACTTTAAAAAAATTTAGAGGAAAAGAAAGTAGTCATTAATTATAATGATAAAGAATGCAATAATGGAATTCAATAATTTGAGGAAGAAAATACTCAATTTTAAACAATTATATGGAATATTATTAATAATTTATAAGGTTTTTTTCCTCCACAAATAATTACATAAAGCAATTTAAAATATTTTTCCAGCAAGTTACAAATGAAAATTTTAATAAAACATTTTTACAACTTATCAATAATTGCTTTATAGCTATTTACAAATAAGCCATATAAATAAAAGTATTTTACTGGCAATTCTTTCAAATTTCAATGTCTTAAAATAAATAAAATCTAAAAACCTAGCATTCTTATATAAAAATCTGCACATTTTTTATTATGTAAACAAAGATTTGTTTCTTTTAAGAAATTTTGCTTTTCAACTTCTAGTGTGTGTTTTTTTTTTAATTTTTTACACTATGTTAAATTTTATTATGAAAGAAAAAGTTGTATAGTTGTATAGTAAGTGCATTTGCTTTATATTAATTTTCAGCAATTCCTTTCAATAAAGAATTTCTTTTTTTCAATAAAAAAATATGAAGTCAGATCATTTCTTTTTTAAAGTTATTAGCAGAAAAATATCCTCCAAGAATAGATATTTTTTCTAATAGGTTTCCAATATTCTAAAATACTTAACAATATTTCACGCTTAAATTTTTATAATCCATTAAACGTTAAGTATTCTTTTTTAAAAGACCATGGTTTATTATCTACACATTTTTCCAACTAATTGCAAAAAAGAAAAAAAAACTTTTAACTTAATAATAATAACATTGAAATATTCTAAACAAATTCTTTACAAAGACAAGCTTGTGCCATTTTGAGGAATAAATAAAACTATCAATGAAAATATGCAATTCTTATTTAAATAAAGAAGATTTGAGTTAATGAAAGGAACATATTTTCCCCAAATCCAAATAAGGCCTTTTAAGCTGACTTCTGGACTCATTGGCATCCCACTGGAGATAAAGCTCAATGCCAGAAAGAAAATACTTGCATACAATTAGGTAGATATAGCATGATTTAAAAAAAAAAAAAACCCTTCAGAAAGAAAAATAAGCATTTTGATGATAATAACAATAATAATAATAATAAAGCTTTTTTTAGTTTTTAAATAAAAATGTTATAATCTTTATATAAAATTTAAAGTTTTTTATTTAAAATTTAAACAAATTTTTATATAATATTTAAACAGTCTCTAAGGACTTTTATCGATGCTCTTTATACTATGACACTAACAGTCCATGAATTTAATTATCAATAATTAATAATCTTAGCATTTGTCTTCTGCACTCTTTTTTATAGCAATTTGGTTTCAATTCTTTAACAGCTTTCTAGCATAAAGCTTAAAAACAACTGTTAATTAGAATTATGAAATTGCTATACAGTGCAAGTACTCTGCAGTATAGTGAAAAAGCATTCAAATAAAAATTTACTCTTTTTTTCCTCAACTTAGCTTCTTCATCTTCCATTCTCCTCTCATGATGATGATGAGAATGGTGTCTAGACGATACAGATGGTGTTGGAACATCATCCATTTCACTGTGGTCTTTACTCTTGTCTGTAGCTCTTTCCAACATGGATCCCATATCTGCTAAGGGATGATGTTGTTCTTGCATTAATTGCTGCTGTTTTCGAGCCTGAAGATTCAAAGCAAGAGCATCAATACGGCTACCACCTTTGGCTCCCCTTTTTTCTTTGGGCTTAGAATGCCCCTGACCTTTAGGTGCACTTGGATTTGAATTACTGTATGGTGCATTTGCCTGATTTGTGGTTCCAGTGCCACTGGATGAAGCACTCAGGTCAATAGGAGAAGTTGGAGATCCCCCAGCACTAGCAGGTGATTCAATTGGAGCTGGCTTGCTTTTCTGAGGAGCAGGCATAGGTGTGAAAGGCGTTGGAGGAGTGATAGTTGATTTCACACGGAGATCTAGAGAACCTAAGTTGGTTGCCATCCTAGGAGAGGAGTTTTGATGGGCTGGAGGAGGAATAGTTGGCGAAGCTGTAGGAATAGGAGGTGCTGGAGAAGGCACATTAGGATGCTGGACTTTATCTTCAACATGTTCATCCCAGATTTTGTTTCTAAGAGAAGAAGAGGCCAAGAACTGCTGGACATGCTGTAATTGTTGCTGGTGATGATGCTGTTGCTGTTGCATGTTGTGTGATAAGAGTTGGCGCAATTTTGCTATACAAAATAAATAAATAAATAAATAATAAAACACAGAGAGAAAATTAAAAAAAATATAAATAAATAAATTTAAGATTAATATACCTCGTTCAGCTTCAATCTCAAACCTTCGTCGACGCCGTCTCCGACGATGTTTGGATGAATCAGTAACAGGCTAAAAAAAATTTACACATGTATATCAATATAATAAGTACTATTTTAAAAAAGATTTTTTTTTTTTTTTTTGCAAAAAATAACGTTACAAATTAAATCTACAATTGCAAATTTCGAGTTATCAAGAGAGAATACTATTATTTTAAGTCATCATTTGTCTTAATTTGTCATAAACCAGTTTAAACTGGTTTGAAACAATCTCAAAACTTCTCAATATAAGGATAACTTCTTTTAAACTTTCATTTTCAATTTCATTCAATTTAAGATGAGATAAAAGCTATGTCATAGTTCTTTGCCAGCCTTTCAAAAATGCATCAGCTGTCAAAGAAGCATGCATAATAATAAAGCAATACTAGTAAAAGCAGGTCAAGCTTTTAAAAACACATTTGCTTTCAAAGAATCATGAATAATAATAAGGTAAAAATATATTTTGCCCATAAATCTCGGAAACATCAAAACCTCCTAACCAGAACAATAGCACATTCTCATATGATAAAAAATAAAGAAAACTTACAGCTTGTGGAATATGTTGGAGAGGACTTTTACGCATCACATTATATTCTGGTGGTGTTGGGGTTGGTATTTCAGGTAAAATAGTTTCTCTTTGAGGAGTGTGTTCTGGAGTAGCTTGTGGTGTAACTTCTCCACTATGGCCTTGGCTAGAAACACTAGGAACTGGAGATGCTCTGTGTGAAACAGGACTTGCAATCACAGGTGGATGAGGAATAGGCGTTGTTGAAGAAGGAGGAACTGGAGGAAATGTAGGTAAGAAGGTATGCCTGATGATAGGCCATTCATTTTTCTCTACTGCATGGACAATATGTTCTAGCCGAATCTGAAGAACCTTGTCCTAGATGCACAACAAATACAATGAGAATACAACTACATTTAGAATAATACTTAATAAAAATAAATGATGATTGATATATGTTAGAAAGTTTATAAATAAAACATTTTATTTAAAAATTGCAGTTGAAAAATATATTTTATCTGAAATTCAGTAACATAAAGCAAATTAAGGATAAATAAAAATCCCAATATTTCACATTTTTACTGCACTTTACTGTGTTGAAGTAATAAACATAGAAAAAAAGAAGTTAAATTAAAAAAACATTTAAAAAATGTAATTTAGTCTAGACTAAAGACTAAAATTAGTCTTTCAGAATATTTTATCCATTTTTCTTAAGGGGATATGAAGAAATATAGCAACTTACTTTAGGCCATCTCACAGCATTCCCATTGGTAAAAGCTAAAAGCTGTGCTACAGTGGGTTCACCCATTTCTGATTCTAGATTAAAACTAGCCTGACTCAGTACATCATCATTTTGTGACATACATCCCTGTAAAAATGCAATCATCTTAAAAAGATGAGGAAAAAATCACATTAAAACACATAAAACTGATAAATAAAAAATTCATAGTAAAGATATTTTTATAGCACCAGTATTTGTACATAAAAGCAATTCCATTATTTAAATTTTATCTTTTTTTGTTCTATTTGGCTATAACTTTACTGTGAGGCATCTTAAAATAGAATCAATTAAATAAATAAATAATTGCTACAATTTTCTACATTTTAATTAATATTTAATGCTTAAAAATTTTTTACCTGTGAATCATCAACATGAGAATGTAGATCATCTTTTGGAAACATTTTTCTTATATTGTATTTCTCTCGAAGTCCATCCTCAAACAATAATTCTTCTTGTTTAACCTTTGGTAACATTTTTTCCGCAATTTCACTATCTAATTTTTCAGATTTTATGGCCTTCTCCATTTTAACAAGTGGCGATTCTTCATTCTCTACAATCTGTGTTGGTTCAAAATTACATTTGGACTCAGTATCAGTATCACAGTCATATTTTTGATCATCTTTTTCAACATCTTCCACAGCAGCAGGTGATGCCTGAGGACTTTTAATTTTGGAGGCAGTAGGGGCTTCTTCATTCTTATCAAGAGTAGGCAGTGTATCTTTTGCATCATCCTCTTCTTTACGCAAATCAGTCTCTATATCAGTTTCTTCATCTTCAGCTTTAGCATCTTCATCAATTTTTAATTCACCACTTGAATCAGCAACATTATCTATATCCATTAATTCAGTTGTAATGGATGTAGAATCTTTATCAGCATCATCAGTTTCTTTCATTTGGACATTTTCCGTTGTGATTGCTGCTTCTCTAGTATCATCGATTGTATTTGTATCGCATACTTCCATAGCTTCACATTCATCTTTAACTTGTGTAGGACAAATAGATTCTTCTTTGGATACATCATCTTGCACAGCATCTGAATTTTCCTCTATCTTTACTTCATCTTGCTCAACTTCTTTGGTTTCACTTTTTATACTACTGTTTGCCTCTAATAAATCTTGATTGATTTGCTCATCCTTTTCACTACCAGTAATGCTATTTTTATCAGTAACAATTTTTTCTTCTTTCTCTGCAATAGAGACATCAACTACTTGCTTTGGCTGCTGCATTTCTTCCTTAACACTAAATTCATCGGCAGAAATAGGTAATTCTTCTTTCAATTTACGAATATTTTCATCTTTCAGAACTATACTGTCATCTGTGTGGTATATATTTAATGGACTAGAACAACCTACAGAAAAATAAAAAAATATTTAGTAGGAAAACAAAGTCAAAAATAAAATATCTCATAATTATATTAAATTTCAAAGATTAAGATAATTTTGCAGATAATTGCAGATTTAATATAATGTTGCAGATTTACTCAACAAAACAAATATGAGAGTGAAGTGCTGACATCTAAAATGCTTTGCAAACTAAATGAATAAGTGGCAAGAATAAATACAAAATTTTCAAAATGAAACATAATAAAACTATACAAAGCAGGGAATGAAGATAGTAAAAGCTTCACAAAACAATACATGAAGAAAGTATAAGTTACACAATATTTGCATTGTGCTTAAATAAATAATAAGCAACTTAGACAATCATTTGTGGAAGTATGATAAACAAGTGTCTAATCATATTTATATATCCTTGCAATGAAAATTAAACCAATTTAATAAATTCAAAATAAATACTTGTTAAAACATATAACTATATTTAAAATTTAAAAATATAGCATATGTATTATTAAAAAAGGTTGAAATAATTAAAACAATATTTTTTCATAACTAGATGATTATTTCAAAATGTATACAATAGATATTGTTTTTCTTAGTATAATATTATTAGTGAAATAATAATATTCTTGATACTCAGAGCAAATGATTTACACATACATAGTATATTTCTTCCCTAGATTCTATATAAGGTAGCAAGTTCCTAATGTAGTTAAAAATGAAAAGGAATGGAATAATATAGAATTTTCAAAACTTATACTTTATAATTAAAGTATTTGGGGAGAAAAAAATGTATATTTGAACTTGTTTGCTTGATTGTTTCAATGAAAAAAAAAAGGAACCAGTGAAGAGAAAAAAGCATTTTTCTATACATTAAGAGAAAGCTTCATCCGACAGAAATTACTAGCTTTTAATTGGACTAATAATTTTTTTAAAAAAACACTTTCGATTAAGTAGAAATCAGTTTTCATTTCAAGTTTAATTCAGATTGTAACATAATTATGTTACCTTATTAGTAAATAGCAAAATAATTTACAAGATTTGGGAGAGAAAAAAACTTATTTAAACAATTTGTTTAGAAATTATTACATTTCAAATAAGAATAAATATCTTACTAGCCAATCACATTCCAATCATATTAAACAAGAACAAAAATTGCACAATTATATTGGTCCCCTCGACACTTTCTTTGAATTCCCGATGCATTCAATCCTCACGTAAAACTGTAGGCATTAAGATAGAATATGAATGCTGAGATTTTTATTTTCAGAATACTACACATGAGAGTTGTGTACTTTGATGTAAAGCAAAGAAAATTAATTTCTATTTATATTAATTGCATGTCAATGATGAGCAATTACACATGAGCAATTATTCATCTTTGTAATCTATCAAGGCAAGAACCAAGTGTTTTTACTAAATACAGATTGCAATTGTTTATGCTTTTTGTATGTGTTTGGGTAATTATTTGGGGTCATATAGCTAAAAAAGCATCAAATTTGTATTTTGTATGCCTTTTTTTCATTGATTTAAATCCCATTAACTAACACTATGATCAGCATTTGACAACATTAATTTAAGATTTGAGAAGAATCTAACTTTAACTTCCAAACTTGTAAATCAAATTCTATTTACATAAGTTCTTACACTATTGATTTATCATATTTACATGCAAGTAAAATAATATTGACCAATAATTTTTTTTTGATGAATTTGGTTCCAAATTTGATACAGATCTACTTTTTAAATGCTAAATTTGCACAACCAATTCTTATCTATCCAGTTTGGGACAAAGCCTGATCACAACATTTTTCTCCCATTTGCAATGAAAGTTGCAAGAGAGTTCGTTCAACGCGATTTAGGTCTCTTGGTCCTTGGTATGTTCCCACCCCCATGCTTGCATCGTTTGTTTCTAATATCATAATGCTATTTAAAAAATATTTAATTGTATTTTGCTTTCTTTTAAAGTTTAGCCTTGAATTTAGGATTATATACATATATATTTTTAAGACCATGCATTGAAAAAAAAAGAAGACATTCTTTAATAAGTACAAAAATTATCTAACAGAGCACATTTTTGAATAACTTTAGAAAATTATCCCAATCATTAAAAAACACACAATATATACTATAATAATTTTAATATCACCATTACTTTATAAAAACTTACCAACAGGTGCAGAGAGCATATTGCCTATTTGAATAGTTTTTGCATTAGGATAGTTTTTTAGAACATCTTTGAATGAGAGATTAGGATCATGGAGCAAATGATAATCCATCCTACTAAGTCCATGCCTAAAAATTATATTTAGAGATTACATCAATGTAAAAACAAGCAATAACTCAATAAAAGAAAATAAGCAGATATTTTATTATAAAAAAATTCAATTAAAAATGTTTTTATATATTTTCACAATTACTAAATATTACCCTTTCAAATTAACAAAAATATCAGATCGAATATAATGCAAGAATGATCACAAAAAATATTTTAGCTTATATTTATATACATTTATGATTCATCAACAAAACTAAACTCCAAAGATTTTATTAATATTTGGCAAATGAGAATTATTGCTTACAATTAAAAAAAAAACTTCTGAAAGCAGAAGTTTGAGTGAGATATAACTTAAGGTGCAATTGAAGATGCCTTTAATAACTGGATTTACTTATTCACTTTTGCTGAAAAATATGAAAGAATATGCTAATCTGCCTAGTGATAAAGTAAGCAATAATCGAAAAAAATTAAACTCAAGAAAACTATATTAAAAGTATTAAAAAAATTGATGCATGGAGAAATATGTAAGCATTTTTTAAGGCAAATGAATTATCAATAAAAGCAAAACAAAATAATTAGAAGAGTTCATATAGGAAAACACTTACTTAGCAGCACCTATTAAGAGATCTTTATCATGTTTTCCACATATCCACCAGTCTGGAAGATCCATTGATGGCTGGCATAATTTTAACCTCTCATCAAGTTCAGGGTGACATAAAATTTCCTCTCTTATTTTGTTTAATAACTCAACACGTTGCAAACACCGACTAGCCCTTTCCTCGGATATAGGCTCAACATTCATGGAAAGTTGTTCTGTAAATGAGAGTAACTTCATACAGGATACAAAAATTAAACATAAAAACAAATATTGGTCAAAAACTTAACCCTAATAAGTGAAAAAATTTCTTATCACAATCTACACCATGATAAATCTCATAATGCTATTATTAATAGAAATTTTGATTAAGTTTTATAACTGACTGCCAAATGATATCAGCAAAATGCAGATTACAATAAACATGAAAAAAGATCAATATCTAACATTTTTTTAAAACTTTTTCTGAGTACATTTAGTTAAAAAAAAACACATGCCCAATTACTGGTATATAATACAACACATGATTTTATAAAGTTTATATATATATATATATTCCAAATTTCCTCTTCATAAATCTAGCTTTAAAAAAAATTTGATGATTATCTATTTGAGATATTTTATTTTCATTCTTGTTAATCAATTTCTTTTTTAGCAGGACTGTTTAGTAAGATTAATGAATACAAAATTGCCTTTAATCTTTTGCTCATTTACAATCAATAGAAAACCTAGAATTATTGGCAGGCAATCCTCCTAAGTTTGATATGTAAACTCTTATTGTCTAACTGAGCACATTCTGCATCTTAGCATAGCTAGAAAAGGGAGGGGATTTGTTAAAATCAAATCTTTTTTTTATCATATAAGAACATGATGTTGCTTGGTGGATGAGGTCTTTGGCATCAACAAAAATCCGTAGGCAAAAAATAAAAATTTTATTATCTGCAGGAGCATCTCAAAAAATCAGCTTTTAATAATATGTTGCCATTGCATAGACAAAAGTTCTGACAAATAAATTAATCAATTAAAAAATATGCCAATTAAAACTTAGAAAATTTTTATTTTGAGCATTTATAATACGAAATGAAATAAATAGGAAATGAGATTTTTTTTTAACAATAAATGTGAGATGAAGTTTTTTTTATTGTTTGCAATGTTAAAGTGACTAATTCAATGAAACAATTAAAATGAATAAAAATATAATTCAACTTGCATGAGCATGTGGTGCTTGGCCGTTCAAGAAATTATATTCTAACATGATACAGTGAAGTATGCAAAGCAGATGTCATTTTTTTTTTTTTTAATTTAAGTTACCAAAACCAATTTTGTTGACCAGGCAATATTTTTTCCCCTTCTTAATTTTGTAAGCACATAAGAGACAAATTCAACACGTAAATAAAACTAATAAATAAGTGCAAAAAAGTATGAATTCCTAAAAAAATTATAACTTCCTTAATTAAGGATTCATTGTATGGATTTTTAAGACAATTATCTAAGTTATAAATACAGACTTTTTAAAAGAAATGATATAGTAATTGACAGATTGATAAGTATGAGGAATCTAAAATAATTATCATACATTTAACAAATTATATTAAGCATCAGGATACATTTAATCTCAATAAAATCCTAAGTAGGGATTACTGGTACCATATTTAATTTTACTATTATTTAAATGCATATTCATAGCTCTAAACATAACAATTTTATATATATTTAAATACAGAAAAATTTTAAATTGATAACTTTTGTGGTTGTGGTTGTTTTAAATACCTTTTTGCTTATATATTCAAACAATTTTTTTTTATACAATATCTTTTTCTAATGAAGAGAAACAAACACTTTTGATTTTACCATAAATTTTATAGAATGCAAAAATTTTCAATATTCCAAAGAAAATCAAAATTTCAAAATATTTTATGATCACCAATATCCATTTTCAAAAATGAATATTAGTTATCTTCTATATAATTAATTTTACAACCTTTGAATAAATATAATAACACAGACTTTAACTAATTAGAAATGAAATACTTATTTATGAAAAACGATTTAATAAACTCTTCTGAATGTAGTTAAGTCCACACACAACAAACCTTTTACTCTGTGCAAGCCCACAAAAGCATACAAAACAAAAAGCAATACAAATAATTATGGAAAAAAAAAAGGAAATGCAATTTAAAGAGCAAACAAATGCATTTAGCATGTATAAATAAAGTAAAGCCAGGGAAAAGAAAAAAAATGATAGTTTCTTTATACTAACAATTTAAAAATTAAAATTTCAGAGCAAATAATGCTTCTTTAAAGACAAGTTGTGACCTATAGTAATACTTGTCAATTTAATCAAAATATCAGCTGCTAGCTACTAAACCAATATTTTTTTTCAACATGACTTTTAAGTAAAGAATCTGATATTTTGAAAACAAAATTTTTAGTAGCCAGAATAAAAATAAATAGCTTTTTGATCTTTTCATTACAGTTTTCAAACTTCCCAATGCACATATATTGCTGAGGTTCACGGATTAGTTCCTCAAGAAAAGTCATATAATCATCACTGAAATAAATCTGATAGAGGGGGACAGTTCAAGCAGTATCAAGCACCTACCTTCTTCTTCAGTCAGCTCTCTTCCACACACCCTTTTGCACATGGCATAAAAACATTTGTAATATTCAGCAAGAGTTTCATCATACTTTCTTTCTAAACGTGCAATACCTCGAAATTTGGACCAATTGTATTCTTTTGTTTCATCATTATACTCCACACCAAAGGAGGAGATGGTGCGGTAAAAGTCAGCTTCTTCTCTGCGAGACCATTTACTATGATGAGAAAGGGGATATTTTTATAAACATGCAACAAAAGAAGTCCGATTTAAACTCAAAATACTACAATGACCAATGCAACTCAAAAATTTAAATAATCTTCAATCATTATAAATCTTACCGCTGTTGCAACTCTCTCTTCTTTAATTCCCGTTCTCTAATTGCAGCTTCAAACTTTTCACGTCTTTCTATCTTCTAAAATTAAGAAGGGAAAAAAAATCAATCCTAATTGTCAATTGAAAGAAAGGGGAAAAAAGATATTTTTCTAATGAAACACAGCTTGAAGGTTGTTATTTTAATTCCTCAAATAAGAGAGGAACAATTAAGATAATAAAATCAATATGTACACAGAGAAAACAAAGGCAATAATTAGAATATGGAAATTTCAGAATAATCAAGAATAAAAAGCAGTTGAGAGTTCTTTACAAAGTAATCACTATAAATTTCATGCTAATAACTTACATTTTAATATTTTGCAAATGTAAAGCAATGTTAATCACTAAAATTTTAAATAAATAAAAGATTGAAATTTATCATATTATTAGATTTTTAGAAATTAAAAGATGTGTCTACCTAGATCAGCTGTTCCTCTGTTAATAATACTACAGAATGATTTCCATAGATTAGCAAGTGAAAGTAATAATGGAAAGCTTAATACTTTCCCTAGACTGAAAGAATGTTTAAGAAATAAAAAATTATTATCTGCACTAGACAAGGAAAAGAGAATATAATGACTGAACTAAAATACAAAATTAAAAGTGCAGACCTCAACTTATTAATTTTTGCTACAATACAAGGGAAAAAATGTTCAGAGCTTATGTTCCCGTAATGAATTATTATTCCTTCTTAGCTTCATTTGTAAATAAATAAATCAATCAATCAAATTATTATTATATTGATCATTTTAATAATCTTTTTATTGTTTAAACTGATAAATCAAACAATTTAAGCAATAAAAAGAAAACTCTGAATTGCTAAATAGCATAACTTAGATGAGGTAAGTATCCTAGGTGCTATTACAAGGGAGGGCACAATTGTGGGTGAAATTGACTACATTTAAGAAGGAGAAAAAAAAGAGGGGCCTTTTTTAATTCTTAATCTACAAAATTAAAACTTCCGAAAATAAAAATTACTTTCTTTCAACTTAACCTCTTAATATATCGAGTTATTTTGAGAATTTCGAAATTCAAATCATATTTGAGTTCTAAATGCAAAAATTGTATCTCACATTTACAATTGAAACATGAATATTAAATATATTTTTATGATTATTAATCAGACTGATACATGGCTATAATGTAAACATATCATGAAAAAAGAATTTAATAAAATTAGTTTTAATGTGAAATCAGAAAATCACATTTTATTCTCTGAATATTCCTATTAATCAAAAAACAGTGTTTTAAAATTGGTGAAAGTTATGAATTTCTGTAAACTAAACAAGAAAATTTTTGGAACTTCATTCATAATAAAAGAGCTAAAGACAACTATATACAAGACAAACACAGACAAAATACACTGACAGGATAAAAAATTGCATTTTGATATTTGACTTGGCACCACTACTTATAGGTATGCCATTTTAAGTTGCCAAAAAAGAAAATAAGATTTCAGCAAATGTCAATGATGCAAATTAAAGCATCAATGTTATTCTTCACTCCACTTTGTGTTACAGATGTAACAAATATTTCCAGTAGTAAAAGTAAAAATATATTCAGAGTACAAATTAAAACATTCATAAATTTAACATAACACATATATAACAAAAATCATCAGTATGACAAAAAGATATATTTATAATTGCAACTATTAGGGCTGATGAACATCAAAAGAGACAATTTTTTATGTGTATGGTTCAACTAATTTCAAATATATTACTATCAATGAAAATATTCAGTTTGCATTTTAAATGATTGTAATATTGTTTGAATTTAAATTAAAGAAAAAAAAATATCAGTAATTCCAAAAAATATTAATGTATAGAAAATAGTATTGACGTTTCAATTCTCCATATGCTGAACACACATACAATTACAAAAACAAAAGATGCAAAACTGAGTCTTTTTTTTTTTTTTTTTTTTGCCTTACTCTTTCTTATAAACAAAGAAGGATAGATTTTGGAAACATCTAGAATCCCCCAAAAGTTAACTATAAATGCATAAGTAAAATCTTCCAAATATACATACAACAAACAACTATAGAAAAATTGCATGCTTGAATCTAATGCATTGATACATTTGAAGCATGACTTTGCGAGAAATTTTGTAACCAAACTGAAATTCAACTTTAAATATAGATCATATATCAATTCATCAAACTGAATATTTGAAATAATAAATCTGTGTACTAAACTGATGTCTAAGAAATCATTAACATTTTTTTCTACCATGTCTTAGAAAACACTTAAATAAGAACAGCTATTGTCTTAACAAAATTTCATTTACTAAAATATATTAAATAAATAATATATTTAATACCCTTGAATATGGAGCGGGGGGAAAGCCTTAATTGTTAAGAGTATTCAGATTTAGGCTTTAGCTAGAAACAACATAAATGAAATAGCAAGCAAAAATTTTAAATTGCTATGATTATCATCTGTTCGATCAGATAATGATATAGACTAGTTATCTTAAATTTACTCACTCGAGCCTTTTGTGCATTTCTAATCTCTAACTTCTTATTGTTTCGCTGGAAAGCTGTAACCAATCTTCTAACTCGTGTATTAACATCTGTCACAGAAGGAAACTGTATAACACCCATTTCATAGCCTAAAAAAATTCAAAAGTATGTGATTGAAGATGTCTAAGTAAATTACAAGAATATACTACTTTCAGCAATTTCGCAAATGCTAAAATTTATAAGGAATTATATAAAGAATAGAAACTAAAAATCTAAATCTTACCTTGTGGAGTTAAATAATTATTCTGGATAGGTTTTGGTGGTTCATGTTCACTACTGGGTGATAATGGTTCTAGATCTTCATCCTTATCTTTAGCTGCAGAGGGATCCTCCATATCATCCTCTGGATTATTTCTACAGAAATAACAAAAATGGTGAATTAAATGCATCTAGAGATAAAGAGACCATATATAATTTAGATATCCTATATACAAGATATTTTCTAAAATGTAAACAGATTAGCAAACAGAACACTTTCAACAAACAAGACAATAAATATAAAGAAAAAACATTAATTTAGTAATTAGCATATTAAAAAACCAATTTTGATGAAGAAAATAAAAAGAATACTAACACATTATTTAATTCAGCCAATAATGCAGCACCATCAGGAGGACCACAGCGCGATAAGAAGCACAAGGTAGGATCTTGCCTCATTATATTATATCGTTCAAAACCTTTTTAAAAAATGAACATATTAATATACAAGACAAGACAAGTGATAACACAGGTATATACATGCAAAAATCCATATTAAAAAATATTAATTAAATTAAGTGGAGAAGTATTCTAATAGTTTGTTCAATGTTATAGGTACTAGAAAATAAGCATGTTATGTGTAATATTGCAAATAAATAAAATTAAATGTAAAAAATACCATGTTTGTAAATGCCAAGTAAAAGACTTTTGTCAAGTTCAGTATCCCACCAGGGAGTTGGTGGCTCACCATCAGCAGGAGGAACATAAAGGGGAATTTCACTGCAAAATAAAGAGTATCACATAAAATTATTATTAATAATATTAAATTATTATCACATAAAATTATTATTAATCATATTAAATTATTATCACAGTAAATTATCAAAATTAATATTAAATCTATTTTCAAAAGAAAAAAATTCTCAACTGATGGACATTATAGAACTTAACATCGGAATTTTTAAAAAAATTAATATGCTTCATGACTTTTATGAGAATGTACATGTTAATAAATAAAAAGATGAGATTCATAAAGATACTAGTTATAGATATAATTTTCCAGTAAAAATATTTAATACTGCCTATTGAACGTGAAAAGAAACATTCTATTTTCAAATAAGAATCAAGAAATTGATAACTAAGTTTAATTTTAAACCTGAATTATACATAAAGTTTTGAAGTTTAAATTTGTAGAAGAAAATCTTCATAAAATATTATGCAATAAATTTCCTTTTACCTTGCATGCTTTCCAGAAAATACTAAATCATGCAGATCTCCAATAATTTCATGTTTCAAATAATATAGGAGCCGTACACGAAGAAGAACTCTGAAATAGGAAGTATATAAACATCAAAAAAATTTTTTTAATTAACAGTAACAAAAAAATATGAAATAAATACAGAAATTAACCTACTTGTTTGAATGTCTGTTTAAATGCCTTTTATAAATTTCATCATTCAAAAGAGAATCAGGATTGCTAACCTCTTCTTTAGTCCATTCACATTCTTCAATTATTTGATCAATTGTTTTAGTTTCTTTTTTAATTTTTTTACCTTTACGACCCCGCGGTACTGGTGCAGATAAACCTAAAATTGTATCTTAAATTTAATTATTAATGATAACGAGTGTTAATCATGAGTATTGCAAGGAATTTTTTTAGCTGATGTATACTGCAATCATTTTACTCTAGTACACTCTTATAACAAAGTATTTATAAGGTTTATTGTTTACAAAAACTTAAATTTAAAAAATATTTTTCGTTAAAATTACTCTTAAAACATTGTGAAAAATTAAAAATTTTAATCAAGTAACATAGTTTCAATAAATAATATCATCTTTAATAGAAATAAATGCATGAAACAAAAAATTAAATACAAAAAACTGATTCACAACTGTTAGTAACACTCCATATCAATAATCTTTGCTTTTTTTGTCATACACATAAAACAAATAATTAGGAAAGAGTTTAGCAAGCAGTTATTTAAAAACAGAATTCAATGCAATGCAAATCTATCATTTGCAAAATAGTAAAGAGCAGCCATCGCTTTTTGCGATTGCAATAAAATATTGCTTGCATTATTTATGATCCCATTTGGGTTCACTTACACTAGTATGTAACACACACAGAAAACATAGAAAAAAAATTATAACACCTACAACAACAAAGACAAAAAAAAAGTCATTGATTTTTATTTTAATAGTGTAATGCAGAAAAATAAATTACACACACATACACACATAACACTGTAGTATAACATCGCAAAAAGGAGTCTCAAAATGCATCACAGAACAAGACGTACTGAAACTGGGAATCATGCATGTAAAAAAAGAGAGAAAAGAAAGCCAAATCATGACAAGAATGTGAAACAGTTCAGCAGCAAGCACAAGAGAGAATGCTAAATATTTCTAGCAAAAAGCAAACAGATACACTAAAACTATAATAAACTCTGGGAAGGGCCAAATTGCCAAAGCCTCATTCAACAGATGACTGCAATCATTTCCGAATTTCATCTTACCCTGATCATGAGCAGAAAATCCATCAAAAATACAATCCGGTTCAACAGGAGTTTCAGACTCTGGTTGCATGAAAAAAGGGCAATTTTTAAAAAAACATTCATTTTATTCTTTCTTAAAAAACTTTTAACACATTAAAACATAAATTAAGACTGGCCTACCAAACCTTACAAGAATTTTTCTTTTTTGCTACATACATTTCTCCCCAGTTTCAAGAGAGAATAGATAAAAGTATTTTCTTTGATATTTGTAATTAGTAAAATAAAAAAATTATAATTTTTTTTTTCATGAAGAATCAGTAGGGGGAAAAACATTTAGAAAAAAAAGAAAGAAAAGAAAACATCCATGTATATAAATCTGGCAAAAGGTTGTAAATAATACATATAATTATGAAAAGAAATGTTTTTCATTAACTTACCAGAATGGTTTTTATGAATTCTTTGCTCTCCATCATAATTTGGGCAAATTAAATCCCAGATAAAACTTTTAATTTTCTCATCACCTTTGTAATGCAATAAACAATAAAGAAGCTGTAAAAAGTTTTAAAAATAAGATTAATAAGTTTCTCCAATCATAGTAAATCTATTAACCACTACAGTACACTTATATTTTAAAATCTATCCACATTTTAGATTTTTTTTGATATATTAAAAAAAAATTGCACTTTGTCAGTTATAAAATAGGCTGCAAAATAATAAACATATTTATGATGAAATAATTATGGCACATCAAATTTCTACAAAGAATACATCCATAATCAATCTTAAAACATTTTTTTTAAAAATCCTTTCACTTCATTCAATCCAAGAAGACAAATATACAGGGGAAAGAGGGCAAGAAAGAAAAAAAAACATACAAAGGTGCTCATAATGAAAAAGAAACTTACAATAGTCCTGGAAATCTCTTCACAATCCTTATGAGATAAGCGCCTCCTGAACTGTCCTAATGCCATGCATTCATCCCAACGACCCCAACTGGTCAGAAAAAATAAAACATAATTAATAAATAAATTATGTTTTATCACAGAAATTAATTGTTGATGGTCTTTAAATTATTTACAATCCATTCATTAATAAGAAAATGGCAAATTACAAAATGTAAAACATTGAAACAGATATCTGCTGACACTCTTCTTGCATAATGCAAATAATTATCTTCAATACTTATCTCAAAAATTAATATTTTTTAAAAAATTAGGTAGTCATTCCATAACTTTGCAAAATCAAAAATTAAAAAGTTAGAAACTGATGAAAAATGTGTATCATCAAGTAATACAAAAATAAATTTATTAAAAGAGGCAATATGAGAAGCTTAAAATTTATAATAAAAAGAATCATTCCATGTCCAACACCAATATAATGAGATATTAAACCATCAATAAAACTTATTTTTAAACAGTTTATTAAATTATATATTTCATAGAAATTGGGTTTTGTTTTAATATATTCTTACCCAAATGTAAGCAATCCTTTTTCCATTTTGTAGCACTCAGCACGAGTCCAATTTCCAGGAGGTAGATCTTCCATATAATCATCATCATCTCGTCCTCTGTTTTTAGATCGATTTTTAGAACCTTTTCTAGATGCTCTAGTTCGGGCAGAGATAGATTCGTCGTCATCATCACTACTTTCTAGTTCTGATAAGTCAATCAAATCATCTGTACCAAATCTCCTTGTTTGAGTACGCCGTCGAGGTTCTTGGATTATAAGCTCATTCTACAAAATAATAAAATTGACGATGAAAAAGTTATCTAATAAATTCATACTTACCAAGAGAAATTTTCTTATACTATTATTGCAATTAGAATAAAAAGAAGAGAATTATAAGGGGAATAAAATATATCTACATAGATTAAACTCAAATACTAGTTTTTTTAAAAGATATATGAAATCTTCATGGAAAAATCTATTTTATTTGAACTTGGAAGGTACACTTAAAAATTGCTTTAATATCAAATATAAATAAATAAATACCCTATTTTTTAATTCATCAACATCCAAATTAGCTTTTTTAGCCCACTTCTCCCAGAAGTTTGGATCATCAATTTCTATGTCTGATCTAGTACTGGCAGATGCAAAGGTAGCTTTGGAAAAAGTAGATCCTTTAGTTCCACTCTCTAGGGTGATTACTTGAGTTCTTCTCTGAAGGATTTGATCAATATCTTCTTCACAAAATTTATCCCCAGCATTGTCATCTTCCATCAGAGCACCATATGCACCCTTGCGCAACAAATCTTCAATTTCTTTCTTTGATAACTGTTGATTCTGTATGAAAAAGGTTGGAATGAGTGGAATGTATGCAAGCAAAATGATGCTCAAACAAAATTAATAAATTATTATTTTTTAATTTAAAAAATTAAATTATAGTTTTAAAAAGGCAGAATTAGTAATGGGTCTCTACATAGCTGCAATTAATAATTCAAGAATGATTTTCATATATTGATAACTTTTGCATCTTAGAACAAAATAAAACTTTTCTCATTTCATTTTAATGTATGGAATAAGAATTAGGTATCTCATAACTGTAAAAAAATACCACGAACAATCAAAGATTATACACAAAATAGAATATATTATTAAAAATGCTTCCATACTAAGAAGAAAAATCTTTTCCAAATTTTATTATAATTCCAATTACAAAAGGCCATTCAGTTTCGTAGTAGGTTATTTATCCGCAATTCTACTATAATTAAAGAAATGATTATTTATATATCAAATAAATCATTTAGAGTGGCACAAATCTACTGAAAAAAAATACAATTCCTCCATAGCTTTATTAACTCGAAAGAAATATTTATGAAAGGGCATTTGATAAATATTCATCACAATCTATAAAAAACTCTATTTTCATAAGCTCTTGTAATGAAATTTGCTACCAAAATTGCTATATAGTAAAGTTAAAATTGATAGATAAGTTTCACCTTCTGAAGATGATAGACATACAACAAACAAAATAAATATAATTGCACTAAATGATACATACACAAAAAATTTTTGTGTGATACTTACCATGCCAACATTCTCCTTCATAGACATAGATTGCAGAACAGCTTTATCCAAACCAAGTTTAAGACTAGCCTTATCAAACATTTCTCTTTCATATGTATTACGACAAATGAGGCGATAAACTTTTACAGCTTTTGACTGACCAATTCTGTGGCAACGAGCTTGGGCCTATTACATAAGAAATTTCATTAATGAAAATCACATCATAATTTAAATATATATATATATATATATATAAATTGCTTTTTTTTAAAAAAAATACATACTTGTAAGTCATTTTGGGGATTCCAGTCTGAATCAAATATAATGACAGTATCAGCAGCTGTCAAATTAATACCTAAGCCACCAGCCCGAGTGCACAATAGGAACACAAACCTATCAGAATCTAGATATATGAAGAGAGGAAAAAAATTACTACAAAGAATCTATAGATTTCAAGTACATCATTCACATTAAAATAAAGGAATATAATTAAAAAGTAATGCAAGTAAGTCATAAAGCATTTTTTATCTTGGAAAAGGGCACTAAACAATTTTAATAACTTTACATTAAGATGAAAACTTTCAGAAAGAATTATTTTTTAAATTGAACTCACCTGGTTTACAAAAACGATCAATAGCTGCTTGTCTTAAATTCCCACGAACTCTTCCATCTATCCTTTCATAAGGATATCTAAAACATTTTTTTCCCATGAGATACATTTTCTTAGATTTAATATTAACGCTTACTTAATAATTAAATTAACTAACAAACTAAAATCTTATATAGAAAGAGAGGCTATATTAACATAGATACAATTAGAAAGAGATATGAATATGGAATCACCATTATTTAAAAAAATTTTAAATGACAACAAAAGATTACTTACATCATGCAAGTATATGAATTAGCTCTTTGTTACAATTAAATTTAATTCCTAAAAACACTAAATTATACCTTTTTTGTACTAAATAATCTTCTAAAATGTCCAAACATCGCACCATCTGTGAGAAAACCAATACTCGATGGCCATCAGATCTTAATCGAGGCAACAGTTTGTCCATTAAGACAAGTTTGCCAGATGCCTGTATCATGGCATTTAAATGACCATCAGCACTGCCTTCATGTTGTTGTTTATAATCATTGACTATTTGCTCTTCCGCACCTAGAAAGATATAAATAATAGATTATCTCCAATACTTTCAAATGTAACTATCTGACATATGATTTAGAAATCATTTCTTTTCATAAAAAAACCCACTTTAAAGTGGTAGAATAACTAATTTATTTTAATGTTTGCATAACAATGTACTATGAAAAACAATAGCAAACAATATGTTAATTATATATTAATTTCTAAAACATTCCTGAATGGTTTTGATTTTTTAAAAAAGACAATGCAAAATAATACTGCATAAATACAAAATAATTATATACAATTTCTATTGCACAAATTTATTAAAGAGGATCTAAAAGTGAATTAAAATGTATTTGAGGGAATAAATTGTGTACACATAAACTTCTTTTAAAACAAGTGCACTTTACTCTGAAAAGAGAAAAATTCCTTTGTTTATAAAATAAGTAAAACATAAATTTTATGAATACGATGTGAAGAATGAAAATAATCAATCAGCAGCAAAGATAGATACACAGTCAAACAAATTAAAGATGATAAATCAAAAAAATTTCAGATTAAATTCAAAAGTAAAGACATATTCCAAAGACGATCCACTAAATGAAAAAATAAGGGTTTCTACATCCTACTCACAAACCTTAGAATTGTATAGCAATTCTTCTATATTAGTTATACTCCACTTGCTACAATGAAAGCATTGCAGTAGAATAAAATTTCTAGCATCCATTTCCAAGATATTCAAGCAAAAAAAAAATTATAAATTATAAAAATCAAAAACAATTCTGTTAGTGATTTTTTAAAAATACTATTTAGTACAGTATAAAATTTGTTGATCACACACACAAAAAATTTTCTTGATTTTTTTAAATTTTACTTACAGTAATTTGATTTACAGGTGAAAATGAAGTTAATAAAAGTCGCTATGAAAGTGAAAAATAAATATTAAATGAAATTCACAAGGAATAAAAACAAACTTTCAAAATGAATTATAAAGGTGAACAAAATTAAGGAAGGCAGTTTCCCAAATATCTTAAGTTGTAAAAAAAATGAGATTTGGTATGGATATAACTAATAGTATAATAATAATGTGTGCAAAGTAAAAATTAGTGTGCCATTCATTAGCAAAAGTTATTGCCAACAGTCTAATGCCGACTGAACTTCATGATGAAAGATGGCAATGAAAGTGAAGCTTGTATAGCATGTGGTCACCTTAAGGTATGGTGTGTGATCATCGCTGACAAATAAACAGCATGCACGAGTATGCATGTTATTAATAAGAGTTAAGGAGTATTATGAAAGACCCTCTCACACTTCCAACAGAGCAGTTTTTAACACTGGAATGGTTCTGGGTGGGGGTTCGCATATTGCAATAGCCCTTCCAAGAGCATCCCAAGCATGTTCAATGGGGTTAAGGTTAGGAGATTTGGCTGGCCAATCCATTCGATGAATTTTTTCGGTTTACAGATACTCTATGTGGTAGTGCATTGTCGTCCATAAAAACAAATTCAAGACCAACAGCAACTCTGAAAAGACGCACATAGAGTAATAGGATCTCTTGTCTGTACCTCTGGGCATTCATGGAACCAGTGTCAAACACATGGAGTGGTTTGTGGGTATCCTGCATGCTTCCTGCCCAAAACATCAGTCTTGCACCAGCATAATGGTCCCTTTCCTTGATGTTACTGGTAAGTTTTTCAGGCTCCCTCCATATGACTATTCACTGAGAATCAGGTTGTAGACTGAATCTGGATTCAACTGTGAAGAGAACATTAGTCCATTGGAGTTGTGTCCAGTGTTGGTACTGTCTGCACCATAATGCACATTCTCTTTTGTGGGAAGGAGCGAGAGGGATGCAAATGGCAGGCTACCTGGCACACAACCCTCTGTCACCAAGCCTCCTGGCAACTGCCTTCCTTGAAACTAATGTTCCTATGGCAGCAGTGAAGTCTGTAGACAGTTGTGCTGTTGTAAGCATCTTCTGGCGCTTGGCCGTAAGTAACAAATACTGATCTTCATTGGGAGTTGGTGTTCCCAAATGACCTTGTCCTGTTCTTCTGGATGCTGTCCCACTGTTTTTAAACAGACTCCATAAATTCCAAACAACACTTGAAGTTATATCCAATTTCCTAGCAACCTGAGCTAGGGGCAGCCCTGCCTCAAGTCTACCCACAATTCTCCCCCTCACATATTCTAAATGATGATATTCACTCATTTCACCGAAAAATCAACAAGTAACAAGATCATTCAAAAAACACAATACAAATCGCTACTGTGTCGTAGATTGGAATGAGTTTAGAAGCTGGCTGCAGACTTTTATATCTCCTGCTGGCTTAACAACACAAAAATAAGTGATCTCAGTGAAGGCAGCACCATAGTGACATTATATGGCAACCGATTGTCCAGGTTTTATGTGATACTTTCCGAGAAATGTGTGAAAATGCCTTCCATCTCTTAATTTTGTCTACCAGAGTTGACACAGAATTTGAGAAGTGACAACTTAAAATAATGATTATATTTAAAAAATGACAAATTTATAGATTAAACAAAACCTTTAATCAATTTGCTTTCAATGAATGCAGTTTAACAAAAAACTGAATAGACCTGAAAAAATACATTTTTATATATTAAACTTTGGATTTTTAAAATTTTACTTACGATTAATTTATTTATTGGATAAAGATGAAACTAAATACCTACCATTAATTAAAAAAGGATGAATACAACATTTTCTTAGCTCCATCATAGTATTCATTAAATTTGGAACATTAGAATAGCAATTTCCCTTTGTTAAAAATGTAAAATTTCGCTCCAAAATAGCTCTATAATACTTCTTTTGAATATTGGTCAATTCAACCTTTAAAATACAATAAAAAAGAGAAATTTAAAAGAATTGAATAAAGAATCTTAAGACAAAATATTTAGTATAAGCAGAATTTATAAACATTAAAGCTAAAAAATATAAATGCTGGACTCAAAATTTAAAAAACTATAAAAACAAAATGTCTTTTACATATGATAATCCAATTTTGTGTCTTATTATATAGTACACTATGATTGAACGGATTTAAATTTAAGGAAAAATATATAATGGATGCTGTTTTTGCTGTAGCTATGTGTCTTGAATATTTTATAATATTATGTGGTGCATTAAAAGTTGGAAATTATGACAAATTTCATTTTTTGTAAGCTAATTTTAAATGTTCAAAAGAGTTCCTTTATTAATAAAACAATCAACTCATCCCCAATTAATAATTTTTAAGGACAAAATTGTTAACCATATAACAGTTTTCATTTCTTTACTGTCTAATAAGATGGCATCTTCTATTTTGAGAATATATTTTTATTTTGATTCAAATGGAAATCCATTGAATTCTTGACTTATCTAAGTATTCAAAATTATTTTAATATTTGAATTACAATCGTTATAAATGTTTCATTTTTAGCTTACAACTATCAAAATTCAATAAATTGATGCACGAACCGCACTCGGGCAAAACAGTTAATTGGTTAAACAAATGTTCACATATATCTTCTTATTACAGTATAGGGGGAAAACGTAATTCGTAAATGAAAAATTCAAGTTTCTTTTAAAATATAACATAGTTCCTATTAGATATGAGTAAACAGAAATGTTATACGTAAAATTACAAACATATATAAACAAGAACATTAAAAAGGGCAGAATAAGAATTGTCTTAGCAATATAATTTTTTTAGGCTGTTCAATCATATATCAAATTAATAGTGATAAAAGATCATATAAATTTACATGTGAAATACTTCCTTTCTAATAACCATTTTTTTTCCAAATGAATTTCATTGTTTTAAAATATAAAATTTGAATTTTCTTAATTTCAAAATTTCATTTTTCTTATATACTTTTAAACATCAGCAGGAATAGAATCAAAAATCATTTGGAATAAATAAAAAGGTTTTAACCCAACAACCAATTGCAAATAAATTAATGTATTTCAATCAACCAAAAATATCTGCAAAATAAAAAATATATATTTACCTCCACTACAGTTTCTTCTTTAGGAGCTAATGATTTCTCCACATCTTCTTTTAATCTTCTTAACATCATAGGTTTCAAGAGCTGAAATAATGATTGAAAAAAATTTAATCACAATTCCTTAATAAACACATTTAAAAAAACAATGTAATGTTAATAACATTTAATAAATTCATAGAGCAGCTACTTACGGCTTTCAATTTATCTACTTGGGATTCAGTTTTTAAGTTACCAAATTCCTCAAGGAAAGCTTCTGTTGATGCAAATCTATTTGGTTCCAGAAAATTCAAAAGACTGAACAATTCTTCAACATTGTTTTGAAGTGGTGTACCAGTAAGCAAAACTCTATGCTCCTAAAACATTTAACAGAAAAGAATTATTAAAATTAGATAGAAATTATATATTGCAAAAAATTAGAAAGAACTATTTAAATAAGTAATATTATTCAAAACAGTTTATGACCAAATACCTAAATTAAACAAGAACATGGTATTTATGAAAACAGAAAGTTGAAGTAATGATGGTTCTAATCATATTTGATCTATTATATCTAATTAAACTATGAATCAAGGGTTCATAATGAAGAGAAAAGTTTCTCGCCTAATGATGAAAGCTTTGATGGCACATATGCAAAGCCTGCAGCGAAATCTTTTATAAAGAATTGGCAGTCCATTAAAAAATAAACTGGTTAAAATTTGTAATTCCTTCCAGCAAATTACAAAAGTCTACAACAGTCAATACAAAAGCAGAAAATTATTTATCACAAAAGCTAATATTGGTTACACCACTAATTTTTTAATTAAGCTGATTGTGAACACAAACAATGAAGAGAAATTATATCTTCATTTGATTCATACTTCTCAGTTATGGCATGATATAGCTGAATATGGCACTACTAAGCATATTAAGTGGTAAAATGTTCAACTGAAATCATGCAAGGTAGCACAATAGATGCTACAATTGCAAATTACTAGTATTTAATTCTTTCTATCCAATAATGCAAACTTTTGCTTAAAATACAAAATATATCAAAAATTCCAAGCTTTTGAAAATATATAAAAAAAAAACTTAGGAAGAACAAATTTTTTATTAATAATAATAACAAATAACATACAATATTAGCAAATATTTCACTTACAGTATTTAGCATTCTCAACCCTTCCAAAAGTTTGCAATTTCTATTCTTCAAGCGATGAGCTTCATCTATAATAACACACCTCCATGGTATAGATTTTAATTCCATACAGTCAGTTAGTATGATCTCAAAAGTTGTAATCATAACTTGAAATTTAAATACATCCATTATACGCTCTCCCTATCCAGAAGAAGGACAAAAATATTAATTCTAAAACCAATCATCATGTTTAAAAAAAAATAAGAGTTACAGGTTTCAGATAAATATTTTACCTTTTCATTTTTCCAGTACATTTCATATTCCAAAATCATATTACGACTTGGGGAACTAAAAATAAATATTTAAATTTACATCATTAAATTTTTTTAAAAAAATTCTGTATCATATTTTCTGATCTAAAATAATGCATTAACAAATATGAAAAAAAAATGAAAGCAAAAATATAATAGTCTTAAATATTCACTTTCTATTGTCTATCTATGAATGCAAATTCAGTATAAAGATTCTTCTTACCCCCTTTTATCAGTTAAATGTCAAAAATGATAAGTTACATGGAGAGAGATGATAAAGATAATTTTTACAGTAAAAAAAGATTTCATTTACTAAGCAATTATATAAAATTTTGCATATTAGTCCAACATTTATTAGAAAAATGGAAAATACAAAATCTTAAAAGAGCTCCTTCAAGATTAGCACATTTTATATCACCAATAAATTCATATTACATAAGAAAATTCAAAATACAAAAATTTATTCAGAAATATTACTAATAATTAAAAGCAATTCTATTGAAAACAATTTAAGTATCCTGATTTTCAACTAAGTTTTTCAGCATATTTTTAATAAAACAGTTTCATGTTTTATTAAAAATGTGTGCCCTTCCCATCCACAATTTATCAGTTAATGCATTTTCCACAGGATTTAAAACCAAGTTTTCAGCAGTCATTAATAGAAATTAATCAGTTTCAATGAACGTGAATTAATCATTTTCAATTTTATTTACCTTAAAAGTAAAAGTGAGGAAAAACATTGTTACTATCAGAAGGCAAAAGAAAGCTATAAAATGAATTTAAATGCAATGGAAATTGACATCAAATTTCATTCACAATGCACAGCACTAGATGTCAGTATTTAAGTCATAAATTTCAAATAAATTGACTTTTTTAATTTGATGTTTGTAAAAATTTACAATAATGTGGAACCACTAACTGTAAAACAAATATAGGCTGAAAGGAAATGAATTAAATTCAAATTCCTAAACAAAGTTGAAGTTTCATTCATAAAGCTAAAATGTTGTGTTGATATATATATATATTTAATACTTTAAGAAAGATATTTAATTTATACTAAAAATTTTAATACATTGAACTGTTAGAGAATAACAAGAAAAATTAGCAAGTGGAGGCCTAGTTTTTGGAAGCTTTCCAAGTTTAAAAACAACTCTAGACAACTTTTAAAAAAATCTGTAAAGAAAAGATTTATTAAAGATACATATTTTGAAAGAGATGAAAAAACTGAAACATTTTTTTTAAATATTGTCTAACAAACTATTGTTTTTTTCTGACAATTATGTCTCAAGACTTCCTGCTGATAGCAAAACTCATGCCAACTCTTGCATATATTTCCAAATAATTAAAAACGATCTTATCCACACACACACACTCAAAAGAAAATGAAGTAGGTAAAAAAAGGGAGTGGGGATTTTCTTGCAAAATAAATAAATAAAAGTTTTAAAAAAACATACTAACCTTCCATGATAAGTTATTGTATTCAAGTCTGTCCATGTTTCAAATTCTCTTTGCCAATTCCCAATTGTGGATAATGGCGCAATAACCAAGAAAGGTCCAGGAATGCCATAATTATTTATTTCATTTAAAAAAGTGATTGACTGTATGGTTTTGCCAAGACCCATTTCATCAGCCAATATGCAATTTTGGCTAGAAAAATTAAAATGATAATAAAGTTAAATTATTGAATAATAAAGCAATCATAATAACATTTATTAAAACCATAGGATATGCCATACCTGTTATACCAACAAAATGTCAACCAATTTACCCCTTCTAGCTGATATTCTCTCAATGTATTGCCTCCCTTATAAACAGGAGATTCAGGAAGTTGATTCCATTCCGATGGTTTAGGACGTTTCTTTGTCTAAAATGACAGTTTTATTATATCAAATGTATTATAACATATACGTCTATTAAACATGAATGATTAATAGATGAATTGAAATTGAGTTATTAAAACTCGATTTCAATTTTTGAAAACATTTTGCAAAATATGTTTATTATGAAAAAATATTACACTATAAACAGCATTTAAGTGGGAAAAAGTAGTCATAAAAATTAGTTGAAGCAACTACATATCTAATTTTTAATGACTTTAAAAATCATTTATGCATCACATTTGACATTTAATATAAATATCAGAACTAATATTTGATTTTAATTAAATATGCATTTCTGTGAAAGAAAAAAAAAGCAGACTTTTTAAATCTTTAAACATTTAACATGCAATGTTCAACTTTATGGAACACGTAGCTTAGCTCAGTTCTAAATTCCTTAGATTCCATAGTACCTGGAAAAAAGTAAGTTTTTGCAATTCATTATTAACTTTCTTTTTCAATTCCTACAATTAGTTCACTCTCTTTCTGTCTCTCTCTCTCTCTCTGTGCATATGTGTGTGTCTTGCTCAAACTTCCAATCCTTATGTCTTGTTCAAAATTTCAATACTCATGTCTAGTTCAAATTTTCAATCCTTAATAAAATAATTTTTATTCACCCACTCAAGTGCAAATTTTTAAAAACTTGTAGCTTATGACACTTTGTATTAATACAGTTATTCAAATATTAATACATTACTTTGGTTCATTTTTTATTAATTAAAAACTATCTGTCCCACCAAAAATCTTTATTTCTTCACCACCAAATAAATAAGATTTAAATCTCGTTCTTTCTCCTCCCCACCATAATGAGGCTAATGATTTAATTGTACTAAAAATGGTGCAGAGAAATCAACTAAGTTTCATCAAAGTAGCAAAAGTATTTCAAGTATTTCTAGAATGAATTTGAGTATACCTTCTTATCATGGTCATACTATAACTACAACAAAGGTTTAAAAAATATAATGTTCTTTTTATTATTATTATTAATTCAAGAGATTTTGCTCATATTCATGCTTTGCTTCAATGCGCATATAGTTTCAGAGTCCTAGTGGCACAATGATCAGGCTGATAGAACACCCTTAAATTCAAAAGAGTAAGTATTATTTTTCAGAAAATTTAGCCTATGTACTCCTTTAGATCTAAACAGTTGTTAGGCCTTCTTTTTGTCTGAGGTTAAAATTTAAAAGAGTGTGCTGCAAAAGTTTAAAAACACTTTTTTCAGTATAAATGAGTGGTAAGTTTTATTAAATTGTTTTAAACCAGGATTATAAATTTCATATTTTTTTACTAACAAGGAAAACTCAGAAAGCAGCTAGTCAGGCTTTTTATACTCAAACACTAATCCAATTCTTAGAGCTGGGGCTCAAAATTTAAAAAATATTTGCCCTACATTAGTGATTCTAATAAAAATGCTACATAATATTGTACATATTGCAAACATAGTAACTTTCTTAAAAATGGATTTAAAAAATTATTATCTATGTTTCATTAACTTCCATTAATAGTAAAATAGAATGTGTGTTAATGTTCAATGGCAGACCATTACACCAAGAATTACCAAATTTGGCAAAAATATTTTTTAAAAGTTAAAACTATACTACTGTGGGTAAATTCTCAAAAATTTTGGATAACATTTTAATTAAATAAAAACGAAGTAAAATTTTTACTTCTACTAACCATAAATTCTAAAGTATTACATTCAATAAGTAATTCTTATATCTGAAATCTCAGACAGCAACTGTTCAATAATATAAATTAACTGCAATAATTTTTTAAATCTAATCTAAATTAATTTGTGGTAATATAAAGATTTTACAATGTTTTCATAATTATAATGAAACTTAAATAGTTTTTATTTCCACTATAATTATTTCATTTTGCATTTTTCTTCCATAATTGATGAGCAAGATATACAATTTGAGTTAATTTTCCTATACAGAATAATTTTCTGTTTTAACAAGCTTAATGAAATTCTTTTATTTATTTCTTCAATTCAGTAGCAATCATAGTAAAAGTCTGTTAATATAGACAATGGTTACAATGAGTAATAAACACAATTTTTAAAAATTTGTCCATATTTAGGTGCTGCTGGTTCTTTTATAATAAAATTGAATATATACAAATACATTGCTTTTTTTTCAATGATTGCAGATAAGATTGTTAACATAGGCATGGTTTACATAAATAAAGATGAATCTTAAAATCAATTTTTAAATCTACAGGTTTTTTTTTTTGCAATAATAAAATTGAATAAATACAAATACACTGTTCTTTTATATTAACCTTTGCACTACTTCAATAAGCAGCAGTTTAACTTTTCCACTGCCCAAATTTTCTTTTAGCCTACAAATATCTACTTCAGAAGAGAGATGTGGAATATGAAATGAAAACAGTTCAGTAATAAGCCATTTCACATCCTGTATTCCCTTGTCTGAAAAAGAAACTGACCATCTACTATAGAATTTGCATGGCTGATTAGGTCGGTTTCATAGAGATTAAATTTTGGCCTTCCCTTTATAATAATCAAAAGACTTTTTTTTAATTCACTGAATCAAATAAATTTCTGATGAATAATCTTCCAAAATATTATGCAACCCATAAAATATATTCTGTAGTACATGCAAATGATTTTACTTTTTATCGTTATGATTAATATGAACATATGCTGATTTGTAAAGTATGCCCTCGTAAGAACATTCAAATTTTAGATTAATTAGCAGTAAACTAAAGATACATAGCATAATGAACATAACTATTAAAGGGCTCTTTAAGAGGAAAAGCTCAATATATCAAAATTTGAAGTTAAAAATATTTTTCTGAGAAAGACATTAAATTATGTATAAGCATATTAGTTATTTTTAATTATTTATTTATTTATTTTGCAATTAATAATCAAAGAAATCAGCTGATCACTGCAGCAACTAATATTAAATAAATGCTCTTCATAAATTGATCTTTAAAATTTTCAAAAATAACATACAAAATTGCTTACTTTCCATTTTTCTTTTGGAGGTGGATCTTTAAAGCGCAAAAATTGTTCGATTTTATCTTGATCAACATCATCTTCTAATTCCCAAGTACTTTCTTCATAAGTAAGAGCTCGCCATTTGACTAAATAATGACGAGTCACTTTACCCTTTTCATTTTTCTGTTCTGGTTCTTTATTCTCACTTGATGTAGCTTCCTTTTCTTCATCATCAGTTTTAACAACATCAGCAGTAGAGGTATTTTCGTCAGTTTTGGAAATTTCCTCATCCACAACTTCTTTTGATTCAGATTCTATCACAGGAGATTGTTCAGAAGTATCATCAGTTTTATCAGTTTTAACAGCAGAATCTTCATTATCCTTCACATCTTCAGGAAGTGCCTCATTTTCTGGGCTAATATCTGCATCTTCTGGTTTTGCTAATTCTTTATCTTCTTCTTTAGGTTCCTCAACCTGAGGCTCAGTACTACTGGACTCTTCTGGCACAATTTCTTTGATTGGATCTTTTTGTTCATCATTTTCCATTTGTTCTTCAGACGCTGGTTTTGGAGATGTTGTTTCAGTTTTTGTAGAATCATCTGTTATAACTTCTTTTATTTCATTCACATCAAGGACTCGGTCAACTTCAATGTAATCAGGGTTGAAAGGTTCTTCCTCCAGCTGAAATAAAAAAAAATATTAATAGTAATCTTCAAGCCAGTAAAAATCAAAAATTTCATTACTTAAATAATTGCTTGTTTAGTTAAAACATTGATTTACAATTTTTAAAAATCAAAATTTAAAAAAAAAAGAGAGAAATGTTTATACAACAAACTTAGTAATGAAAATTTTAAAATTCAGAATCAAAGCAAAAAGTGATATTTGAAACATAATGAAAGATATTTTGAAATTGTGCTAATTATCTGAAAAACAGCACAAGAGAATAAAAGCAGAAACAAAGATAAACAGGGTATACAGTTTCATATGCTGTTTAAGTGTGTTTTACTACATTTTATTTCTAAAATTGTACCCTTTTTTTATTCTAATAAAAAAAGGTAAATTAAAAAAAAAAAGGATTAACCATATAAATTGGAATTTTCTTAATGAGACTGTAATCAATCCATGTTTTATATTATCAAAAATTAAACCTCAAATACAATGCATTTAGGTACAAACAAAAATATTTGTTTTGTACAATCACAACAACTATTAATGTTATCAGTTTTTGAAATACAGATTTAACCAGACTTTATTCCATTTTAACTGACATAATAGTTGATGACTCAGTACTACAAAACTGGTTACTCATTAGAGGACACTGCTTCCACAATAAACACCAGAACTGGGTTTACAGCTCAATTCAGCGACAGTTTGGACTACACAGCATGCTGGTTCTTCGTTGGACAATTCTAACGTTGCTTCATTATCCCGCAGACAATTCGTTTCATGATTGAGGCTGCAGGCCTTTTATAATTCCAGAGAGATGGAGCAAGAAGGTTCTCGAACTAAACAGGAGCATTTCAGTTCTTATTGGATGAATCGTCAAAAGTGTCCAAGTTTCCATCAATATTTATTTTTTAGCCAAATTTGTTGCCAAGCTCTAAGATCAATGACGTGACACCTGATCAGCAACCATAGGACTGATCATAAAACAGCATTTTCAGTGATTCAACTTAAAGTGCTGAGAAAGAACTTTACAGACTTGTAACAATATATATATATATATATATATATATATATATATATATATATATATAGAGAGAGAGAGAGAGAGAGAGAGAGAGAGATAATGCTAAGAGATAATGTAGAGACACAGTGTGAAGCCTTAAATCAAAATCCATATCTTGTGAATCTATCATTTGTTTTGATGCATTTTTCACTTTGTAGGTTAACATAATTATTATGAATAACAATTATTTTTTCAACTTATTGATCAAAATCAACTGCTTTATTCAGTTAAATATCAATCCATTGAAAGGTTAAAATTAATTTTTTCACACAATTGAGAAATGATTGATCGTTTCTTAATGCATCAAAAGAGAAACAAAAAGTGACAGAAAGCAGCAATTGTGTTAGTTACAATACAATTTTAAACAACATAGAAAGACCATATCAAAATTTTCGCAATATGTTGAAAAAAATAATTGTCCTGGTAAATCTTAGGATTCTATCAAAAAATGAAAATATGAACATAAATAAAAGATAAAAACTTCTGAGTGAAATATTTCATTCACTAAAATAGACACTATAAATAGCTCATGGTTATTGAAATAACATTTTAAATTTATTGTTTAGTTTAATCTAAATGTTTGATAAATGTTGTGTTGAATTTTTTTTTATTTGCTACTACTATTTTATGGAGAAAATCAACTTAATTAACAGCAATAATTTTAATGGGTGAGAAGAAAGAATTGATTATACAAAATTCATTTTTATTATTAATTAATTACTGTTATTAAAAAATTTGAGAACAGAAGTGCTGATATTGCTAAAAGTTTAAAATACATTTTTAAATTGCCTAGTTTTAAATAAAGAGCAAGCAAAAAATAAACATTAATTAAATAAGAAAAATATAAAATTTCAAGAACTTAAAAATAAATATTATTACATTGTAAAGCATCAAAATCAGATTTGGGAACAACAAAATTCTATAAATTGTTTTGAAAAGAATCTTTAAAAAAAACTGTACATTAATAGAACATTATACAATAAGTCTATAATAGTAGGATCAAATCTGGGAAGAAAGCAAATAGCAAAATAATACAAATTGAAAGGTCACAAATTAAGCTTATTTTTAAATAAGACTATTTACAAATTATACATTGTCTAAATTCAATTTTTCAGAAAGATCTTGCAACAAACAAACAAATGCTCAGCTAATTCTTCTAGGATAAGAGCATTTTGTGAATGAAAATAAATACATTATGGTAATTTTTTATTTCTATGAAAAAACTGTTATAACTAAAACAAAAATAATTTTGAATAAAAATAAAACACATAAGCACAGTATATATTTAAAAAACTATACTTACAAAATCAAAAAAGTTAAAAGTTTCCTTCTTCTGTTTGAATCTTTTAACCTTCTGGATGAACCGCCTATCCCCCTTTTCCAATTCTTCTAAAGTTTTCCATTCACAATGAATATATGACCTGAAAATTAACAAAATTCATTAATATATAGAATCAAAAATATGAATTCATTTTTTAAATAAGCATAGCAAATAATTTTTTTTAAAAAATCAAGATTAAGAGATTAAATGTATCAAAATTCATTAATAAAAAATTTTAAATATCGACAAATTTAACTTTTAAGTCAATATAAGAACCAATAATTACAGATTTTTATATTTCACATAGTACTCTTCCACATCAACAGTTTCTGGCGTACTGTTTTCAGCATCACTTCCTGCATTATTTTCAACCTGTAAATAACATTTAATTTCATTATAAATTTCAGATTTTGTATGAAGATTTTATATATTAGAATTTAAACATAATTAAAATAAAATAGATATTCATTTTTCTTAAAATTTTCAATTTTTCACATAGTAAGCACAATTATACAGTACCTCCTTTTGAACAGTTCTAACAGCTAAAATCTTTTCAACAACCATGTAGTCTTCATTGTGATTATCCTATAAATCCATATAAAACATTATTGTTATATGTAAAACAGCTTTAAAAAAATAACAATACTCAATTAGAACATATATTCAAATAATTAAATAAATTTTAATCAAACAGTCACTGATACCTTACAATTATATAATTGCACATAAATCTTAAGATTGCTTTTAATTCTGTTAAAAATCTTAGAACTATGCTTTAATAATTTTTGTTGAAAGTATTCAGCAAGTTATTTCATATATAATAATTTAAGAAAGAACTTTATTTTTGATTTATAAATGATTTCCAGGCTCCATCTTATTAGTAACCATGCTGTAGAGTTATAATATTTATGCGTAGATATATTTTTTGTTCTTGGATAACCCATTACTAAAATTTTAATAATTTAACAAAATGGTAATCCAATTTATTTTTTTATGTGAGTTTAGATCATATGTAGAGCATAAATCTGTTAAAATAATTATGTATGAAAATATTAAAATCTATACATAAAAGCATCTGTCACTCAGCTTTTTTATATGTGTGAAAGAATTTTGCTAACAATATGATATTCAAATAAGTATTTATTTTAATATTTTAAAAATTCTAGTCTGGACTGTTCAGAAATAGAAGAATTTCAAAGAATAAGGCAATATACATAGAATTTACTGATTCAGTCAGAAAGAGTAATCACTCTATGAAAAAAGGCTTTTAATTTTTAAAAATAAAAAAATAAGTTTTTATCACCCACCACAACAACTTGAACAAGTTTTCCATCTTGCTTGGTTGACTGAGCAAAATCCATCTCTATAGTTTCATCATCAGACAAATGAAGTTCAATATCATCTGTATACTTTTTTCTTTCAGTATTTCTAGCAGATCTTCGCTTCTAACATATTAAATTTTCAAATAAATTAAAATACATTTTTTGGAAATGTGTCAAGAACTTTTACAATATATATAACAGATTTTGATCATCTTTATTAAGATAAAATAATATGTAATTAAAATATGAAAAAATAAATGATCAAAATTTTAAGAAAAACATCACAAACTAATCATAAACATCAGCAATAAGATAATGATCATGACCCTAAAAAGAAAATGTAATACAAAATTCTAACAAACTATACATCATATAACAAAATAGGTTCCATTTTAGAGTCACTTATATCTATTCATACAATTACTGAAAATAATAAAAAGATCATAAACCAATTAATTTATCACAACAGGGTGCACAGCTACTCACAAATGCAAATAAGCAGAAATTGATAAAAGGATATTATGTTTTTAATATGACACTTTTAAGCTAGAATGAATGAGCTTTTCATTCCTATTTCATACCTAAATGGTAATTTTAACCTTTCCAAATGTATCTGAAATGTTGAAATAGCATTAAGTCATAACTTATCAACAATCAAAATAATTATTATAATAAACTGCTTGCTAACTTTTAATCCCAAGGTATAAAAGGTATTTCACTTTTAAAATATACAATAATTATGTTATTATGTCTCCTTCCTTATACAGTAAATGCACCATAATTTAACCTATCTATAAATACAACTCACAGCAGAAATATTTTAAAATGAATAACATATTTTACTCACAGTTACACCCTCTGCAGCTTCTGGAGATGGTGGTGGTGTCTTTTCTATATCAGAATTATCCGACACAGCTAAAGGTTTTTTCTTCTTCTTCTTACTAGTGAATTTTAAAGCTATCCTATTATAAAGGAAAAGAAAAAGAAAATTACCATCTTAAACAGAAATACTGTAAGGTAAAAAAGTATAAATTAATCCAATAGTTTTGCAAAAATATTTTCACTTGTTTTTATTCTTCTATTTACAGATTTTTAGGTACTCAATAAGCCCATGATACTTTGTTTTGAACAATGTGAGAATGTTATTTGGTTTTTGGAACAAAATGAATTCTATTAGATGGCATTACTAATCCATGTTTCTAACCAGACTGTCCTATACATATTTGACAACTGTCCTATACATAAAGACAAATTGGAGTTCATAAAGTATTTGTGAATCATTAGATTAGGAAAAAACAAGTGTTTGCTAATATACAAATAAACAAGATCATTTTGAAGTAGCTTTTATAAGTCATGCTACCATTTAAGATAGGATGATATTCTACCTAAAGTTTTATTTCTACCAGTTTCATTTAGCAGTCATGGATACAAAAACATTTATCAATCCAGTGGGAAGAGTATATGTAAATTTATGATCTTTCCAACAACAGTAATGAAATATTAAATTCATAGTAAAATAAATTATTAAAAACTTAGAAAATGCATAATTTGCTTGAAGCAAAAAGAGAGAGAGCTGCTGTTAGTGAATATAAAATCTCTAATGTCAAGCATTACAAAGATTTGTATCCAAGATTTTACATAATCAAAATAATTAATTATTATTTTAATTAATTATTTTACAATATTAATTGTAAATATTTCCTTTTGTTTTCATATTTTGTATCAGTAATCTGCTGTAACTTTTAAATACTATAGAATTATCAAGTACTTTTTAATCATGATTAGAAATATAACTATTATCAAATTAAAAATTATTTCTTTTCTATTCAAAGAATACTTTTTATGAACCATTATGTACATCTTTATGAAATACAACCTGCATAAGTCTTAATGGGAACAAATGCTCTGGTCTATACTGATAGTCAGTGTTTGCTTGGCCCCATCTCATGGGAGCACTTCTTTCCACAAGTATCTGTCCCAAAGGGATTAATCTAAGCTATCAAATTTAGATTTCTATAAAATAATAACTACTTTTCAAATGAAACTATTTGTAACATTTCAATGCATTAGAAGCATTTAAATAGCATTCTTCATTACAGGATCTATTTCAGAATAAGTGAAAGAAAAATTATCTTTACTTGGGAAGTTTCTTCTTCGGAGAGGATTTTTTAGGTTCTTTAGGAGCACCATCTTTAGAAGTTTTAGGAGACTTGGATTTAGAAGGCTTCTTTTCTTTGGTTTCTTTGTCAACTTCAATGTTTTCTTTTGTTTCATCATCACCAGCAACCACACCATTTGCTTCTGCAGAAGAATCTGTAGGTTTTTCCTCATCAGCATTTTCAAGACTATTATTGTTACCATCATTGGGAACATTTTCAACACCTTCCTCTGCTTTGGGTTGTTTAGGTTTCTTTTCAGGTCGTTTCCGTGGTTTCTTAGGCTTAGGTTCTTTAGGTTCCCCTTCATTTTCTTTAACTTTCCTTTTCCGAGGTTTCTTAGGTTTTGCAGGGGGAGCTGCAGCATCAGCAGGTAATTGTTCTCCTTCAGGTAGTGTAACATTATTTTCAGATGCACCTTCAGTAGATGGCTGTGGTGGAAAAACATCCAAATAAACATTTTTAAAAAATACTTTTTTAATTACAAGCAATATTAAAAGAGAAAAAATTATTCAAGCTTACTGAGTGCAAATACAATTAAAAATAATGATAAGAAAAACTTAATTCTCCTGGCATTTCAAATTCAATAAAGTATAAATCATAATAATAAACAAAAAAAAGTAATCTACATTTTGTTATTCTTGTATACATTTGCAAAATTATATTCATTATTTCTTTTCTACACATGCACTTTTGAAGGAATTAACATTTATAAAATCAACATAAAACTTTTATCCCTAAAACTAAATTACAGTGTTTTATTTAAAATGCTAAAAATTAAATTTAATACAAAATTAATTTAAAAAATCTATTAATATTTTATGTTTCATGCATATGCAGCAAATTTCACTAAATAAAGGAAATATGATTTCAGTCGATCATTTAGCTTAATTTATATAAAATGTTACTATATAAATATAAAAATAAATACTCACTAAAACATTATCTTGAAGATTAGGGGGCACGGCATCAGCAGGGGGAGCTTCTTCCACTTTTTTAGATTTCTTTGGCTTTTTTGGTTTAGGAGATTTAGGTGGTTTAGGTGATTTCGGCTTCTTGGGCTTAGGTTCTTTGGGGGGTCGTCTTTTCATTTTAGGTGGTGGTTCATCATTGAAAGTCATTTCATATGGATCAGGAGTTATTCCTGGTTGTTCTTGCAGAGACAAAGTAGGCATTACTTCAGACCCTGATGCAGGGTAATGATTAGGTCCCATGTTTTCGGAATCAAAAGTGGTCTTTAAAAAAAATATTTGAGAATAAGAAACAAATTTATCATTAAAAAAATATAAAGCATTATTTATAAATAATTTAATATATATCTAAACAAAAAATATGCAGAAAATATTTTACATAATATCCTTTCAACTCTAAAAGATTTGTACTTAATCAGTATTTAATTTATTTTTAAAATGCAGCAATTAAGAAAAAAAATTGCAGAATAACTGTGTGTAGTTCTAAAATGTATTTCAGCATAAAAAGAATCATAATTTTTGATAAGAAAAATTACATCCAATAAATAATAAAATTTATTTAATATTTGAAAAGCAAATTCAATTTTCCTTAAACATGCTAAATAAATCTGTTAATAAATATAAATAAAGTACAACAATAATATTCATTTCAACATACTAATTTATTTCAAGTTAATTTATAGCTTTTGTTTTATCAATAGTAGGACACAATATTACAAAATATGTGAATGTAAATACTAAAAAATTAAAACTATTACTAAGCTAAAGAATAATGTTCAATCACTATCTAGAATTGAGGATGAGATATGTCTAAATATCTTTTTAAATCTCTGATAAAGATACAAAATCAATCCAATAGTTAAAGTCAAACAAACCTAACAACCAAGAAAGAATATAAGACAACCTCTTCATAAACTCACAATGTTTGATTATTTATTTAAATCCAACTTTCCAACACAAACATCACAATAAATTAAATACCCTTCAAATGCTGCATTTTAACAAAAATTAGGCAGTCCCCCCCAAGATGTAATAAGCTATCTTAATAAGAAATTTCTATTATTGAGATTTCTAAAAAAAAAAAAAAAATCTTAATTTTTTTTACTGATTTAATTTGTTATATACACATATATATGTCATATATACATACATTTACATATATATGTCAGATAATTCTCATATCTAATAATTTTTTTAATATTTGATATTATTAATCTTAAAAGGATTTGGCCCATTTCTAATAGATATTTTTAAAAAAAGCAATAAAATAAAACTAAGATCTTATTAAAAATTGTTTTTTTAATAACTGGTTTTGATAAGGTGATTTTTTCCTCAAATTTTAGAATGATAATGTAACAAACAGATATACATAATTTATAAAACGTTTTACTCTGATTAAATATTTTTATAAATGGTATTTATTCCCTACTCTAGCCAAAATTAATATATTATGTAAAATAATAATAATATCAGTAATCATGATAACCATCATTATATATAATGCTTTATTCTAATTTTTTTTTTCTATTCCCATATCATTAATTGATATTCTTTAATTAAAAAATTAAATAGTTTCATGTTTTCAGAAATTTTAAATTTGTCTGAACATGTGCATAAAAATTAATCATATGATTATTTTAAAACCATTAAAAACATAATGTGCATAATTTATCACAACAATAAAAAGATAGTTTAACAAAAAGCTTAATGATTCATTCATGGAAGAAAAACAATTAACATTTTTATGTTAATTGATGAAACAATTAACATAATAATGAATAGAAATAGAATTTTATGATAAATTTTAAAAATTACCGCTTCAGGAATAGTAGGTATACTTTCAGCAGGAGCAGCATTCATACTATTAGTATTAATTCCCATCTGAGGGGGAGGCACAGCAACATCTTGAGGTGTACTTGTCTGCTGAGCTTGAGGATTATAATGCACTGTTTGAGGCTGCATAATTGGTTGGTGAGTATATGGAGCTGTATTCCCTGAGTTATACATCATTGATCTTGGATAATGGGAAGAGGCTGGTGTAACAGTAGAATTTAATGTTGAAGGAGTTGAGTTACTGACAGTGCCTTGTTGGCCCTGTAAGTATCTCAATCTTTCTTGTAACACCTTGATCTAAAAATAAAAACCATTATTGTAATCCCTATTTTCTATGATGAACTAAAAGGAAGAATAACAAAAAATATATCTTCCTATCACAGAAGATATATATATTATATCTTGCAGGAAATCAAATGCAGAACAAATTTAGAAAATATCAAAAAATGTTTAATAATTTGTCATCAAAAAATGTATATAACTAACACTTTTATATAAATCTCTTTAAAAAAAACTTTTTTTATAAATTATTATAACAACCAAACTAGAAATGAACTGATAAAACTGAGAAATAAAACACTTTAAATAAATTATTTCCTCTCTCAGATATCATATATGTTATTTGATTTATTTTTTTAAGATTACCGTTTGTTCTTAAATAAGAAAATACAGTGTATTTGTCCAACCCTATTGGGGCATTCAAATTTGTTTGCATGTACCTAACTATATATATATAATAAATAAGAATGAGACACTCTAGTCTAATAAATCAGAATAGTAAAAGCTAGAACAGAAAGTTAATCCATTAACTGGTCAGAATGTAGAAATCTGTTCTTTATACATTTAAACATTACAGTTTTCGAGAAAACAAAATAATCTTTACACACACACCCTTTTTAAGGTAATTCTTAATATAACGATAAATAACATGTAAAGTTTGCACACAATCCTTATTTCTCTGTTCTAATAGCCACTAGTATAAGCAATCACACTGCTTCTCTCAAATAGCCTTCTCTTTACACTTGAATGCAATATTATATAACAGTTGTTTGACAAATTGGCAAATACAATTTCAAATTCAAACTGGATTCAAGCTTTATTTAGCACATTAATGGAGGAACAAAATTTTAATTAAAATTTTTTGGAGGTGACACATCCTTGTCACTAACTTGCCTTATCATCAAAAACTCCATTCATTTGGAGGATAAAAATGCAATAGAAATCAAAACTGAAAAAATGGATATCAAACAAAATGTAATCCAACATTAAAATAGCTTAACCATCACTAATATATTTGTTGACTCGTATATGAAAATTGATATTTATAGTTTCAAAAACTATTATCTTACAAATATGGTTTTTGCATCATCTTCAAATTAAAAGAATCTGCTTCCTTAATAAATTTTATTTCCTTACAATCTTTCATTATAATTTGATAATTCAGTTTTTAATGTTATGGTTGAATTCGAATTCAACCATCATAACATTCAATCATGTGAATTAAAAATATTAAAATTAATAATTTTAATAAAGTTTTTTTTTACATTAACTCCAAAGCAGGGCTTTCACTACTTTTACCACCATTCATTACATATACATTTAACTTTAGCCCACAATAATTTTTTGTGGAAATTCAATTTAAAGTTATCTTTTTTTGCAATTTCAAATAAAAAGGTGAAATTTAAAAACAAATTCCATATTAATTGTTTAAAAGGCTTAAAAAATTGATAATCTGGGCAAACAAGCTAGCTGCCAAAAATGATAAATACAAGAACAAGCAATTTGTAACAAATGGATTTCAATTTTGTGCTATTTTCAAATTACATCTACACTGGCAATAAAAATATATTATTGTGTCATTCCAGGTCAAAATTTAAAAACAAAGTTTATAACATTATTTCAGATTTTCATGAAATTTGACATGAATACAGTGGGTAGATTTGGAAAAAAATAGCTAATTTCATAAAAAAATAGAACTTAATTTTAATTAAGCTTTAAAAAAAATTTTTTTTTCCAAGCCCACAATTGGAGTTTTTTAATTGCTTTAGGAATTTACCTAAATTGAAATAAAGAGCTGAAGGCTATTTTACATTTTTCATGTTCATTCTTGTAATATACAGCATAATATAGATTAACAAATTGTCATATTCTATATGTATCCATTTGTTTTTTCAAATAGCACATATTTTAAAATTTTCAAATTAATTCCATTAATAGTAAGTATTGTTACAAATCACATGGCAAAATACAAATTTAAGAATAGAATAATGGATCAATGGTTAAGATTATTTAAAATTGATATTTGTTTTTCATTATTTTATTACATGTTCTGTTTTTAATTGAATAATATAAAAAAGGTAAGGTTTACCCCTCATAAAAATGAATGATAACCAGAAGAAAGCAATATATCTGTGACTTATCTCAACAAAAACTTATTGAATGGATAACTAAAAATATTATCAATTTTTCCCAATTCAAATAAATATGATAAATTAAAAATTCTTGAAAAGTTATTTTGAATAAGCACTGACTATACAATGAACACAGAAATATTATTAATTTCCAAAACTAAATAAAAATTATGTGAAATGCTTTTTAAATGATTTGCAGAGTCAGACAAAAGTATCAAAATTTCTACATAAATAAAAGGCTGCATTAGGCTATCTATGAAGGAAATTGATGGTTGAAGTATGTTATACAGAAAAATAAAGAACTTAATGAAGTAAAAATTAATTTTTTTTTTCATTATCACCATCCAAGAAATTTCGATATTCTGTAAGTAGCAGTATTGGATGTTTTGACAAAAGAGAATTATGTGAAGAAGTTATGCTCTATTTAAAATATGGTATATCAAATAAATGTTAACTTCATAAGCAAATAATAATAAGTATATTCTATATACTAAGTTTGCACTAGAGTTCTTACTATTATCTCTCTTTATATTTATTTCCTTAAAAGAGTAAAAATTGGTAATCTTCTGTTTTTCAACAAAATACAGAGTATTAATGAAAAATTAAACTTTAATCTCCATTTTTTAGACAATTATCCCATCATCTTCCAAATTTATATTTTGCAGGCAATTTAGAAAAATGTTAAATATTCATGAAATTAATTTTAAAATATGTAAAATATTTACATTCAAGTTTTTATTAAATATATATATATATATATATATATATATATATATATATATATATATAATCTACATGTACATTAGTTTATAATAGGTTGAATATCAAAATACATTATTTCCAAAAAGAACAGATGACATAGTCACTCACTATAGTTACATTAAGACTACTATAGCTAAGTTAGGACAGCCTCTAAACCAATTCAAGAAATTTTTCGTTGATGGTTCGTTGATAGATTTTTGGAAGTTTACAAAGCTATAATTCAAAACTCAGTTTACATATAAAATAGTTCCCCAAGACAATATAAATTATATAATTTTGCCAAATTTTATGAAAAACTGAGATGGTGAAGTTTATAAAACATATTTAATTGACTTCGAATGGTTCAAGTTGGAATTTAATTAAATTTTAAGTAAAGTGATATAAAATTGGTGCCTAATACAGTGAAACTGCAAATTTTATAATGATTATTTATCTCATGTTTGTACTTTTTAAAAGATAAATTTGCCATATCACCAGTTCCTATTAAAAGGAAGAATTTTTACATACAACTACCACAAACTTTATCTTTTTTCTAGGGTGTTTAAAATTAATATTACTTATCTTATTTCTTACAAAAAGGAAACATTCATAAGAAGTGCTGATTATATTTTTTGATATTTCTTCATTGTCATAAATGTAAAGAACATTTAATATTTTAAAGGAAAAATATTTAAAGGCATACACTTCATTATAAAATTATTATAGATGCAACGAGAAATGTTCTTTGTACTTATTAGAATATTTCAAGAGGTAAAAGGAATGATCAATAATTTGATGAATTTTTATCATAGCTAAATAGACTGATATTAGCTGTAAAGATATTAATAACAAGATGTAATTAGCAAATACGCTGATATTAGCTGTAAAGATATCAATAACAAGATTTGATTAACAAATAGGCTAATATTAGCTGTTAAGATATTAATAATAAGATTTGATTAGCAAAATTTATACATTTTAAGAAAGCAAAGAATGTAATAAAAACTTACAAAATGCACATAATAAGAACATTTTGCAGTTATATAGTTTTATTTCATTTCTAGGCAACAATTTGAAACAAAAATGCTCATCTGGATTTGTATTCAGTGTTACATTTTAGATCAAATTAATACAGCATTATTCAATATGTAATTTAATAATATAAATTTTAGTAATGCAAACACATAACATTTAATAAAGGCAAACACAAACAAAAATATTTTTAGCTTTAAGGCTTTGAATTTTTAGCACAAAAGAATTTATCAAATTCAGTTGCTTTTTAGCAATATTTGCCAAGTTCTATATTTCTTAACTTAATATTCAAATAATAAGCATATGACCTATATTCAGATTAGCTCTATATTATACTCAAATAACAGTATTTATTTCTAACTATTTCATAATCAAGGCTTACTATAAAGCAATTATTAAGATAAGGAATCAGGCTATAAACATAGTTTTACAAACAAAATATTAACAAAAAAATTTCAAAATGAACTTTGATGTTTAAAATAGCCTAATAACTATTTATAAAAAAATTCAAAAGGCAAATTTTCTCTGCTTTATGAAAGTAAGCAAAATTTTCCTGCTAGAGGAAAACTTTGCACTTTTCCTAGAATTAAAAATAAGTACATTTTTCTAAGAAACAAAGTCTATCAATAGAGCTCTAAACAACTAAAAGAAAACAACAGAAAAATTACCAATCTTTCATTAAAAGAAAATAGATTAATTTTATGTTCAAATGATATTTTATCATTTTCCTTCAAAATAGTTAGTTCAAAAGGCAATGATTATTTATTTATTTTTTTAGCTGAATCTCAAATCTTTAACTTTTATACTATATTAAGTCCACACAATTTTAAAATCCTTAATAACACTGAACAATTATTAAATCTTGAACATTAAAAGTTCAGTTGAATGAAACAAATTACTATCATACTTTGAATGCACTAAATTATAGGTTGATATATTTTTATTCAGTACATTATTTTTACTTATGTATACATAAGTCATATAGTATTTGTACATTGATCAAATGCCATTTGTAAACTTTAGTAATAATAATTGGTAGTAGTGGCTAACAATTGTATATAAACATACACAAACATATGTAATACTAGCCACAGTTAACAATATCTTCATCCTTTTGGTCATTCAGAAAGTTTTTTTTTTTTAAACTGCTACTTTAATAATGATTTTTATCAAGAACTGATGTTTTTCTAGAATTTTTATACTTTTGTATTATGTGCTACAACAGATTGTAAACTGCTCATTCTCACAATGCAAAATTTGTGTCATTAAAGGCACATTGGCAAAGACATTTGGCAAAGGGTTTATACAAGATTATAAAAAATAAATATCAATTAGACTTTAAATACACCACATAATAATCAATGAAAAAAACATATTTGGTGTTAATATATATTTAGATAGTTTGAAATAAGCTTAACTATATTTCTAAAATAAAATGCTTTGTTTGACAAATAAACATAAATAAAATAAACTCTTTTTAAAATGCCAAAGGCATAAAATGTTTGTTAAATATTTTGGTCCTTTTACGTTAGATGGGTGCAAGCGAAAAATCCCAAAGATATTTGAAGATTTTTCACTTTAAAATTACTGTAAGAAATTTGGCAGAATTCTACATTATTTGCCGATTTTTCCCTTGCACCCGGATAATAGAAAAGTACCAATATTTTTTCCACTATTTATTTTTTTAAACTATTTATTTTTTAAAAAAGAATCTTTCAATAAGTATAGGAAGAAAATGCTGTCAGATCTATTAAACCAAATTCTCAATAACTCATTTTGCTTAAAATCTGGCAAAGAGCAATTAAATATAGATTGGGGGGGTGTCTTTTCAAGTGGTAAAAAAAGAAGAAAAAAATACAATAAAACTGGAAAGTTGACAGAAAAAAATTCTCATACATTTTATGAAGTCTTTATTGTATACCAGATCAATATTATACGAAATCTAAATAGTTCATTTTGAGATGCATAATTAGTCTATGAAACTTATGCTTAATACAAAATTATTTCAGAAGAAAGAGCATGCTACCAACTTTATTTACTATCAACAGTAAATAATAGCAGTCAGAGCATTGTAAATGAAAATATATAAATATTAATACTAAATAGTTTACACAAATACACTGAACATAGTATAAAAGTTTTGCATTTAAAATGATCAAAGAACTGAAATTACTCACTGAAAAATATGGTTTAGGTAGTAAAAAGCAAGTGATACAAAATAAAAGTAATTGTGTAAAAAGTCAATAAGTTATTTTTAAAAAAAAAACAGAAATCATTGGGATAGAACTTTTATTTCTTATTATAAGACATAAAACTATTGTCCTAAAAATTATTGATATTGGAATTCAAAAACTTAGCATTTGATTAAAATATATACAAATGAATAAAGTATTTGGTATGAACTATGTGTGAGTGTGGTCTCAAAAAATTAGCAGATGTAAAATGTCTATATTCAATCACATGTTTATAAGGAGATGAATCAGAAAACTGTTTCATTTAACTGAATAACCAAAATATCTGCTAAGCATGGGTTTGAAAAAATATAATTTAACACTCAGGGAGGAAAAAAATTACATAAAAGTAAATAAGAAATATGTGATTTACTTGGAAGTGAATTAAATACTCAATTACAAACTATATAATGTTGGAAATCATCTCTACTTAAAATTCTACCAATTGCACTCATTTGCATTTGATTAAATTCAATTACCAATCAATTTTATAGTTTAAATGAAAATAAATACTAAAACTGAATTTTCAAAAAATCAAATTTTAACAGTATAAAAAGAAATTCATGAATCCTTTTACATGCAGTAATTAAAATTGATATTTATCAAATTTATTGTAAACTGATATATGTATTTTAACTACTTTTTTCTGCTGGTTCATCAAAAAATTGTCTGCTCTCTATCAAGTTTGATTTTTTTTTTCTAATATTGTTTTTAAAAAATTTTTCTTGAAAAAGCTAGAAAAGTAAAGAAATCTCAGTAAATTAAATTTAAACTCCTTAAAACTTTTCCCATAGAGAACGTATGCATCACATAATTTTAAAGAAAAGTACAGTCTTTAATATTCACTCAAAAAGATAATATTTTAAAAAATTAACATCCCTTTATAGTTATTAATAAATTACAGTTCTTCTGATGTATTTATTTGAGGTTTAGATCTGGTTCTCTAGTGTATTTCAGCATGTTTAAACAAAACTGAGTTGAAATCATTTTGTGCTAGAGAATTTGTCCTGAATTTAACTATTTGACATTTAATGCTATAATATACTTTAAGTTCTCTGCTTCTTGGAGCCTAAGGAACCAATTGTTTTTAAGCTTCCATCTCATTTAAATTAGAGCACAAATTATTTATGACAACTGTATATTAGTAATTTTGATTGTTTAAAAATTCATATAAACTGAACCAATAATATTTCTCAGAAAATCCTCTATTATTGATGATTATTTGAAGATATTCATTTCTCCCCTCTATAATAAAATAGTAATTGTAATATATTGTTAAATAATAGAGATGATTATTATATATACAATATATTAATTTAAAAAAGAAATAAATAGTTTCTATTTCATAACAATTAAATTAAACAGGAAACTGAGTTTAATCAAGTTTGCTGGACCCTTATTTACGATTTTAAAAAACTTACTCTTAAATTGAATATTTTACTTTTCAGTTTCTATCACATTATACCTGTAGTAAAACAATCATATTTCATTACATTAATACAAAGATTTTCTGTTATACCAGAAAATTTATCCCTTTTCTATCATGAAATTTTAAATTCTGTGTACCTCTCAATTTTTTTAATGCAGACAATATCTAAGTATATTTAGGCATAGAATAAGATTAAGAGATGAAGATTAATGATAGATGACAATATGGGTATAAAAAATGCTTACCTTTTCATGAGTCTCAGGACTTTGATGTATTCCATATAATTGCTGAATTTCTTGTTGGATTTGCTGCATTTCATATGTAACTGAAGATGAGCTCCCTTGATAAGGACCTTTTCCAAGCATATTATATTGATGAGATGAAGGTAACACTGAATCAGATGAAGTACTTGAAGTACAAGATATCTGGGTAACCTGATCCGAGGTAGGCAGAGCTCCAACATTTGAAGGGATGCTTGAACTCCGAGGTACATTAGTTTCAGTTACACTTACACTAGGAATGCTGGAACTGTTATCAGAACCATATGACACTACACTATGTTGGCTTGATTCTACAGGCATGCTTTCCTCAGACAGTAAACTTGAGTTAGATAAAGTTGACATAGTAGAAATATTAGACTGTAAGGGCTGTGAATTTGGCACACTACTCACAGTAGGAGAGGGCAACTGACCCACAGAATGAGGTTGATTAAGATAAGAATGATGAGAATGTTGCTGAGATATATGAGAAAAGGCAGGGCTTTGAGGCTGAGGACGGGCATCACCAACAGGAGGAAGATGCATCTGATGCTGCTGAGGAAGTTGAGCATTAGAAAGATGACCATAGTAATTTCCACCTGCACCAGAATTAAGGGTCATGCTTGCACTGGGACCACTAGGACTAACACTAGAAGCTGTAGGTGTTGTTGAAGGACCTGTACTCACTCGGGGCATTACCATTTGTTCCAAATGCTGCAAACTGGACGGAGCATTGGAATTCCCTGGAGAATGACCTTGACTTGGACTTGTCAGGTGAGTAGTGCTCGGGCTATGATAACTTCCCTGAGACTGAGGTGTAGATGACTGTAACACTCTTTCTGGAGTCAAAGGTGGTGGCACAGAAACTTCAGTAGGAGGAGTTGGAGTTAGATGTTGAGGTGAGTGAGTCACTTGAGAAGGAAAAGGGTTTCTATATTGTGGGCTCATGGGTGCTTGGGTATGTGGTTGGGAATTAGAGTAATGTAGATGTGGAGGTGTTGCAGTTTCAGGATTTGTAGGTCTTGGTGATGGTTGGGGAGCAGAGTAAGTTTGATTAGGTGAAAAAGGTGGGTGGTACTGTTGCAATCTTGCTGGACTGCCAGGTGGAACAGAGTTAGCATGTTGCTGACCTGAGTTGACACGAGAAGCTACAGGAGAATATCCCATTTGATGAACAGTAGGGCGAACATTCATCATTTGTTGTCCCACCACATGTTGTTGAGATGTATGCCCCACTGAACTACCCACTGCAGTAGCTGCATTGTAATGTGGTCTATTAGTTGTCGTTTGTGACCCTACATAATGTCCCTGAGGAAAAGCAATTGCTTGGTCTGTTTGTGGTAAAGAATTAAGTGTTTGTGACATACCAGATTGAGGTGCACTGTTCATTTGTCCTACCATAGAGCCATTCTGATTAACAGATGTAGAATTCATATTATAAACAGGAGGTCGTTGCATTGAGGATTGCTGGTTTGGGGCATGTGGAGTATTATATTCCTGATTAGTCATATACTGGCTTTGATTTGGAGTAGCTGATCTTTGTCCCTGCATTGACATAGAATTATGATTTAAAGAAGTAGCTGAATGTTGACCAGGCACCATTTGATGCTGAGAATAACTCTGAGAAGCAGGCATACATGGACGTGTCATTTGAGAATGTGGCATTGAATTCTGCCACATATCTGTGTTCTGATTAACCTGCTGTACAGCATGCTGTTGCATTGAATGGTGTTGCACATTACCATAATGACTTGGATACTGAGCAGTTCCCTGAGTCATTTGTGATGCAGCTGCATTGTGTGGAATTTGTTGACCATAGTGACTACCAGCCATATTTCGGTTTTGATACATTTGGCTGGGAACACCAGTTCTTGGAGATGCTTGTTGTGGTTGATCAGGGAGAGATGACATAGGATCACTAAGATGATGAAGTCTGGGACCTCCAGTTACATATTGGCCAGTCATGTTACTTGCTTGTAACTGACTACCATAAACAGAATACTGATGAAGTTTTTGAGGCACTTCACTTTGTGGATAGCCATGCATTGCTCCTTGATGATATGAGCTCATGCCTCCAGAAGAGAGCTGAGCTCCACTTTGTGCTTGCTGCATTGATACCATATTTGACATCATCACATTTGGGTTCTGTCCAGGAGTATTTGGAATACTCTGAGACATCATACCTTGTCCAGCAGTATTTGCAGAACCAGAATGACTATAGCTTGCAGCATTTACTAAACTTGCTGTTTCATCCATAATATCATTTCCTCCCACTCCAAACACTCCATCATTTAACATATGGTAGTCAGCCATTTCTACTGAGATGGCTTCAATCAATTACATTTTCATCAAACCAGTGATGCAACAGATCACTGGTAAAAATGAATCTGCATAAAAAGTCCATCTTTAAGTCAGCCTTACATATCTAGAAATAAATGAAACACAAAATTAATAACAAATATTAATATAATTTTTAAAATATAACAGAATCACGTATTTGCATTAAAAGAATGGACCTCTTTCCAACTGTTTGCAATAATTTGATGGTAGTTTAAAGTTAATTTTTAGCATTAAATTTAAAAAAAATTTCAAAGCATCGAATATTTATTATATTATTCAGTTCTATTCAAGGAAAGAAAAAAAAAACATTTATTTTATTATAGAAAAATGATAAGCACATGAGATAAAAAGCAATGCAAAACATAAAAACATTATTTTAATGAATTAATAACCTGAAAATGACAATTTCTTAAATCAATATAAAGAAAATAATAAACTAGATAGAAAAAATTTCTTTTAAAAAAATATTTTAAATTTTGAATAAGGATTAAAATAAAATATCATAAATCTTTAAAAATATCAAAAAATAAAATAATCCATGACTTCTTAGCATCCCTTTAAGACAGCTTAGACAATACAAAGATGTTTTCGAAATGCTAATTAGAAGGAAGCAATATTCTGCATAATGTTAATTACAATAATCTTAAAGCATTGTTTTTAAAGATAATTAAGAATTTCAATTAAAAATTAGCAAAAATAAAGCTTATATCATGATTTCCACAATAGAAAATAAATAAAAAGAATAAGTTCCATATACAAATAATATGATACAACCAACTTCATCACTTCTTAATAATATCAAAAATGAATTTTAAAATAGTATCCTTTTATTTCATGAATTTTACAAACAATTTAAAGATATTTTTCAGTTATTTTTTCTCCTATGATGATAAATAAGGCTGGTTTAAATACTTATTGTGTTTAGTAGAAATTTAAATTAAAGTATCGATAAAATATCTTCTTTTTTATATTTATATTCAGTTTTATAAGACAAAAGAGATAAAATTCCAAATACATAATTTACGACACAAGGTAAAAAATATTTTTAGAAGTTAATTCTTACAAGAATTCATTAGATACTCTTGAAGTTTGTAAACAGAAATATCATCATAATAAGTAAATCAAGTATATGCAAGAAACAGTCTTTATACAATTAGGAGTAATATATTAATCTGAAACCTATTAATAGTAACATGATCAAATGCACCTTCATCCAATTTCACTATGTTCTTTCCAAGTGTTTTTTATACACTTCAACTCAGATATCAGAAAATTTGAAGCAAAAACTTTTTTTTCAGAAAATGGATATTTTTTCAGTTGCATTATCATGGAAGCCTAAAATATTTTTAATCTCAGACTATAAAATGTAAAACATTTTCATGAAAACTACTTTTTTAATTAAAACTCTTCATTTCAATAAAAAATAATTTTTTAGTCAAGATCCTATAGTATTAAAATAAAACTATTAAATAAATATAAATTACATTATTGAAGCTGTTCCTAAACTCTTTATTTTAATAGCAGTTCAATCAGTTTAAAATAATCATAAAATAAATGTTTTAACCCTAAACAGTTATAAATCTTCAACAATGGTTTGTCAATTATGTCTTGTATTAAAATTTAAGGCCTGATAAGGATTAAAAATTGGCTGAAGAAATTCATAATAATATTGATACATATTTCAACATAAATTTATCATATAAATATTCAGTTAAAAAAGAGTTACGGCATTTATGCTCAAAAAGATTTATATAAAAATTTTACCAACTTATAATATTAAAATCAGAATCATAATTAATTAAATTTATATATATAACATTTTCTGCAATGATTTACTGAATCTGATAGTTTTACAGCAATTAATCAAAATATTTCTTGCATTATATAGAATACAAGATACAATCAGATTCTGCAAATAAATTCTAATATATAATTAATAGCATTATTATTTTTGTAATGATTTTTTAATTTACACTAAAAGTGAGGAGTGAGGGGAAGTAATGAGAACTGAGACAGAACCTGCTGCTTTTCCCAATTCTTTAACTCCTTTTAAATATAAAAATTTAGACAAATTTCAGCTTTTTTTTTATTGATAACAATGAAAAATATTATAACTTAGATAAAAAAAAAATTTACATTATCTTGAAAATCAGGAAAATTATGAACCAAATGCTACTCATTTAGCAATCATGACATTGTTCTATAATTCTGAAATATTTAAATTGAATTTACATTAATACTTCTCTGTATAGTAATACAATTAAAATCATTTTCATCCTATCAACCAATAATTTATAGTAAATTTCCCCCAAATTAAAGAAAATTTGTTCATATCTAAACATTAATCTCTTACCTGTGTTATGATTAGATATATAAAAATACTTTATCTTTCTTTCAGTTTTGCTTACAGAACATGAAAAGTAATTTTTACTGAAAAAATAATAAAAAAATGTTAATCAAATTAATTTTAATATAATTAGTATAAATCTGAAACTAACTCTGAATTTACTATAGGTGTGTTTCCATCCAACAAGGTAAATGGTTTTGTTCAATTTTCCTAATTTTTAGATTAATTTTGAGGCACAAATTTTGTTGTTACCACATTTCATTTTTTTTTTTAAGTATTTAGTTGTAATTGCTAAAATCTAGAAGTGCAAAGAAAAAGATAGGAAAACATACTGATATTTTAAATTATTAACAGTATTTCTGTCTAAGAATAAGGCGTAAGAACAAATATTACTTTCATATTACATTTTTATACTAAAGAAAATAAATGTTTAAACTAACATACAAAAAGTTATTAGCAAATTAATATCAAAAATTAAAATTAATTTTTTTCTGATCAATATTTAGATAAACTTATAAAATGATATTTTTTCATGAAGTATAAAAACATTTACAGATATCTTTATAGCTACAAACATAGGATTAAACAAGAATAAATATAAATAACTGATTGAAATGGGAATTGCATAAATTATATTGAAATTTAAGAGAATTTTTAAATTAGTTTGCTATGCTATTAAAATAATATGTATTTGATATTCTGCAAATTTCCCATTTTCAATCTAATTAATATATGTAAAAAATTACCAAAAAATGTTATGCCAGTTAGCATGCTAATTATTTTATTAACAAATTAAAAATATATACTTGTTTATGATATGTAAAATGTAATTATATAATAGAATAATGTAACATAAATAAGTACATTATGTAAATGTAAGTAAATACTTTATCTATTGATGGAGCATATTTTGTTTATTTTGAATAATTTCTCTCAATATTAATGACATATTACAAACAAATACTATTCAATTAAGCCCAAATTTACATTCAGCAAAAATCCAATAAGTACAGAAGATGCTCATGGCTTATTTTTAAAAATATCTATGATCATAGTTAAGTAATTATAATCCAATAGGCAATATTTTAAACAAATTTCCAATAAAAAGAAATTCCATTAAGTTGCAAAGTTTTAAAAGTTACAAAACTTTATTAAATGGTATCATTCCATATAAATATTTAGTTTACATCATAAAATGTAAAGATGCAATTTAATTCATACGATGAGTACATGAGATAAAAACTTAGAATCTGATTAAGATAAACATTCAGAATCTGATTAAGACAAACATTCAGAATCTGATTAAGATAAAAATTTAAAATCTGACTTAAGTTAAATGTGTATTTTTAAATCAAACAATAATTTTTTAATAGCAAATTAAAACAAATTACATTAACAGTTACTCAAAGAAGAAATGAATTTATTAAAGCGTAAAATATTATAAAACCGAATCCTTTAATGAAAATTAAAGAATTGAACAAAAATAGTTTCAAAAGTTCATAATATTTTAAAGCTTTTTTGATACAAATGCGTACAAAGAAACCAAACAGATTAAGATGTGAACCAATCCAGAGTATTTATTTCACACAGTTTATATATATAAATTTGATAAATTTAAATTTATAAACTCAAATTATTTATATATTAAAACTTTATAACTATTTACAAAAAGGTTTCCATTCACAATTTTAAATCGCATCTAACTTAACAATACTTAATGTATAGGCTTAACTTTAATCGGGCTGTGTATGCTCCTTAGATTCTGTAAACAACCGGTAAGTAGTGATATTTATAGCTCAGAGAATGAAATATAGAATATCATATACAAATAAATCCATCTATTTTGCAGTTTCTTAAGAAATAATATTACAATGAATATAATCTTGCTTCGGCACCATGTAATTATAGCAAATCAATGAAGCATAACAAAATATCGGAATTAAGTAGCACAAAAGAAATTAAAAATGTTCTTAGTACATACAAATAAACTTTTATTTAGTCTATTGAATAAAAATTGTCAATTTAATTTGATTATAAAACAGTTGATAAATCAAGTTTCTAGAAAACCATCGAAATCTATACTAATTGATAATATAAATATAGGCTTATATTTTAATTATTAGTAAACAAACCCAACTGTCAATAAACCGAAAAGATTTACATGACATAGTTTTATACTAAAAACAGTCATTTAGGCACCTTTGCAACAATACCTAAGCATTTTATCATAAGCTACTGAGGTTACCTTGTTTATTAATTGATGCCAATATAAGAACAATTAGTTCAATGTGAGTGATTAGTTAAATCTCGATCATATAACTGTGATTTCAATGATGTATTAGACATAATCTGCTCACTCTCTTGGGATACTGATGCATTTATAATTGTGAATAATTATATCCTTACCATATGAATGATCATATGCAAGCTAATCAACACAAACCGCACATCCGAACAATGATCATACAAACACGGAACGCCATTTTCAAAGCATCTTAACATCCTCATTCTATGATCACTGCTGGCGTTGTGCCAGATGATCAGCGTCAGTCTCATCTCAAATCACAAAAATAGAAAAGAATCACATCGAAACTTTTTGAGAAATTTGTTGGAAAGTATATTGCAACATTAGTATTAGTACTTACCTAAGTATAACAATAAATAAAGTTTTCTTCCGAAACACGTTTTTTGAAAAAATTTTTAGATGTAATGGCTAACATGGAAACCGTGAATGAAAACCATGACCGAATAAAACGATGTATCTGATTGGTCAAATTTCTGTCAATGTTTTCATTCTATGAGCAGGTTTAATGCCCTGTCTCTAATTGTCAAAATCTAATGGTTTATCTCTCAAACATTGTTGAATATAAAAACTTATTTTAAGTGTCAATTTTATGTATGAAATTACTTACTAGTATGATAAAACTACAAGCATATTTAAATATAGTTGAAAAATGAATGTTTTTCCTGTTTATCTTATAATAATGATATTCCTTGTAATGAGTTTATAGAGTTCTGAAGCATAGAACTTACAAGAAAACATTAATTGCAACTAAATACAATTTTTAACAAATTTTACTTCAGTAGAGAGAAAAATAATTAAAAATGCAAGATCTTGGTGTACTTTCATGAAGTTCTATTTAAAAGTTTCTTTTCATGTTCACCGCTCTTAAAAGAACTAGCAACTTCTTTTTTAGACCAAATTAATAAAATCGTATAAACTGAAATTTATTGGAAAAGGCGAGAGTAAATTAATAATGCATCCAGAAATTAGCAATATAATAGCAGAAGAACAAAACGCAAGTAAAAAAGTAAGTCTAAATCAATCTTTAAAAAATAATAAAATCATTTAAATTATGCAGCTTTCATAAGAGAAAAAAGCTTTAAGAACAAAATAGAATCAAAACAAGAAACAGAAAAATTTCGAATACCTTCGATATCCCGACTATATTTATGAATACAAAATAGTATCTAAAAACTTTTTAACATACAGTGTATAATGTTCATTTATTCTATTTATTTATTCAATTGTCAAATATTTCTTTTTATTTAATGAAAAATCGGAAGCCTGATTATCACTTAAAAGAAACATTCTTTTTGTTTCATTCTGTAATTTACTGAAAATCTTCTAAATGAATATTAAAACTATAAGTATGCACAAATACGCTGTTTTCAATTTGTCTTCAAAATAGTCTTTTCGGTGTATAATTTCCAATGCAATAGAATAGAAAAGGAGGCCTTTAAATATTTAAGCAAATGTGTCTTTATATTCAGGAATAAACAGCGTTTTAAATTATCAAAATAGTTGCCATGGCATGAATGTCTTGTACTGATTTTTAAGAAAATAATAATCATAATAATCATAATTTTCTATTTCATTTAAATATAATTAAACTAAAAGATAAATTTGGTTCGAAAAACTTCTTTAATATGGGATGAATTACAAGAACATATATCAAATAATCACGTTTCTCAATGGCTACTAGTCACCTACATGTCGTAGAGAATAGTGAAATTGTCTTTCTTATCCCAAACGTTCAGTCTTTAAGAATGCAAAATTATATTATCGTTAAACCCTTCTAAATTAGTTCAAAGATATTCAAAAAATACTATATTGACAGCTTATATTAATTTATAATTATTATAAACTGCCCAATTACTTTTTCTTGAATTAAAGAAATACTCTCTTAATGTCACTCTGGAGCCGATCTTTTTCTTTTATTATTTTAAAAACTTTCGTATTCCACGAGAAAAATACTCTCTTAACGGTCAAATATCTCTTTTCAAGTAATCGTCTTTCTAAAACAAAAATAAAATTTCTTTTATTATCTTTTTAAAAAGAAATTAAATACTTTATGTCCATTTAATCCAAATATAATCGAATAAAATGTCTTCTATACATCAGAGAATTGCCGTAAATTTGAATCCATTGTCCTTTGTCTTTATAATAAGCATTCAATAATTACCAGCTAGTATGAAAGCATACAATGATCCAATATTTTAAAAGTTTTATAATAAAGATTGTCAGAAGTACTTATTATCTGTTGGTGAGAAAATGTAAGCAATAATCTCAATACAAATAAAATAGGTAAAAATTTCTCCGAGGTTTTTTTTTTTTAGCAATTAAAAAAATTGTATAGAAACAGTAAACAGTCTTTAAGAGAAAAGTTTCAATTATCTCAGAGTAAAACCTCACTGCAAGAATTTATATTCAATTTAAATCCCGATTGTACTGACAGAGGTTTGAGACTTAGGTCGAGAAGTGAAGATCTGCTAGTTGAAACAATGTGTTTCTTTTCTAACAAAATTGTTATTTGTTAATAAAAAATGAATAAATATTGAAAAAAAGATTTAAACTAGATAGTACAAGATATTTATTTATAGATATTTTATTATAGATATTATTCAAGATTTTATTATAGATATTGGCGCAATATTCTCAATGCTGTACAATATCTTAAAAAAACGTCAGAAATATTATAGCTTATCAAATAATAATAGTGGAAATACTTCATGGAGGGAATCTTACATTTCATCAAGGCTAATTAATTAGTTCTTCCAGATTAACTGACCAATAATGAATATCATCTTAATTAATTAATTTAAATTATTCATTCACATTTGTTGTATCCATCTCTTGTCGCAATCTAGAAACATTACATATAAAGTGATGATTTTGTTGATTATTATTAAAAACATGTAATTTTGGTCAGATATCATACAATAGGACAGGATCGAAAAAAAAAGAGTATGGTATCATATAGTTAGAAAATATCTGAAAAAGTATAATAATAAAATTCGGCACACTTCAATCGAAATATTGCGCGAAGTTTACTTATTTAACTGGACATAAAATACACCTGAACATTCTTAAAAATGGGTTATGTGAATTTCCAGGTCATATAATAGTAATATTTGATGTATTCTTCTCTCTAAAACAATGATTAAGACATGGAATTAAGACAAATGTGAAAGAGATTGTGTTTAATGGTTTTTCAAATCCGGTTTTATAAAGTAAATTTGTCACATTTGAAAGCCGGTTTTATAAACATAGAGAATAGATGAAGCTGTTTCAAGTGAGGAACCAGAAGACGAATATGAATACTAATAAAACGATTATGAAGGTTCGCTTTGTTATGTTTGTAACCGAGAATACTCTTTTCCTTCGTCTGAAAATTACACTCATCATGTCCATAAATTAAGGATAATACAAGTTCAAAAAAAGAAAGAGTCAGAAGCAAAACAAATGTGACTTATTTGTAAAGTCTATTTATTAAACAATAGGTAAAGAGCAAAGAAAAAAGATGCTATATGTTTGATATCATTAATAAAAACTAAGATCTTTTGCTCTCTAGAGCAAATTACAAAAAAAAAATCCTTTCCACAAAAACCGTTTTGATGTGATAGCTAATACATAGTATGTTTCTGAGACTATGCAATACAGTCCGTACACCATCCTAGGAATGCTGAGTATCAAATTATTGATCTGATCTTGGGGAATATTACGCCACTCGTCAAGCAATGCCCACCGAAGTTCCAGTAGACATGTAGATGGTTGTTGACTGGCTGCAACTCGTCATCCTACCATATCCCACACATGTTCCACTGTATTCTAGTCCTGTGAGAATGCTGGCCAGTCTATATGGGGGAATATCCTCCTATCGAAGGTATTCCTTTACGAAGTTTCCCCAGTGAGGACGGACATTGTCACCCGTAAGCACGAATTCTGCGCCCTTAGTGCCCCGAAATAAACGTACATGTTGTTCCAAAATGACGTCCGGATAGATTTGGCTTGTTATAGTTCCAATCTGAACATGTAGGTCAGTTCTGGAATCCAGAATAATTCCTCCTCAAACGAGCAATAATGTACCACTGTGACGACGTCGTTCAATGATGCTCTCTTGGTGGAAAGGGTATCTGGAGCTCTCCATATGAATGTTTGGAGATAATCAGACTACAAGCTAAACCTGGATTCGTCGGAAAACATTACACAAGCCCACTGTTGCGGTGTCCATCATGTTATAATCGTTGCCAAAGTCTGGAGATGACACTCTGGGCGATTGTAAGTTCCTCTGATACTACCAGCTGTGTACATCCATATTCCAGACGGTCGATAATTCTACCAGGTAAAAAATATCCAAATGCGTCATTTGTGTCATAACTATGCGGATATTGCACTGAAAGGCTTACAAAGCGCTTAGGAACAATTTTACTTCTTTTATGTATTCCTTGTACATCACTCTCTTACACTGCGTCATTGTAACGTACTATCGATGTCATCTGGTGGCTTCCTGCAATTTACATATGACTTTTGAAGATGTGTGTTGTCATTTTAGGGGTGATGTAAGCATTTTAGAGTTATATTTCCGCGTGCCTCTGAATTATTCTTAATTTATGGACATGAGTGTAGAAACAATGAGTTTCACAAATTAAAAAAGGCTTTTGTAAGTGTAAGTTCTTCTGTTCTTCAAAAATTTATTTTAAAAAAAAGGATTTAAATTTAATTGACTTAAAAACAATGTGGAATACAATGGAAGAAGCGATTGGAAATTTTCTGTCAGCAAAGACTGTGTTATTTTGGTATAAAATGATATTGCTTCTTCTTATAGCCTAAACTTTTAGAACTTCATAAAGTCTTGGGACCGATTCATCTTGCATCTGAAACTTTAGGGCGACGAGATGCCAATTTAAAGTTCTGTTAAATGAACTATAAAATTTAAACACCGAAATAAGTTTGGAATTATTACATGCTTTAGAAGAACGAATTCAAAAAAGTAGAATTAGCAGTTTTTTTGCTTTATTTGCAAAATCCACAAAACATTTCTAGTTTAGCAAAAAAAAAAAAAAAAAAAATCAGCGTACTTTCTTAAGCCTAAATTAAGTTATCTGGAAAGATAGTATTAGAATAATTCCAATTTCTTGTGTGGGAACAAATTCTGATGAAGAGCAAATCTAAGAAACGACTGATCAGTGTAATGCTTTTATAAAAGAAGCCATGGTAAAATCAATTTATCAGTTTGTTGAAGACTCAGAAAAAAAATTTACAAATCCAAAGACACTGAAAGTTGAATTTTCCTTATTTGAGGCAACGAATAATAGAACAAAAAAAAAAAACACACACTTAGATTTGTTATGTGATGTCATGAAAACTATTAAAGCCAAGCTTAGTAGATAGGGAACCAGTATTTTCCATTTCAGTCAATATTGTGTACAAAATAAGAACAATGCCACTCTTCAGTGGGTATTTTGTGTTTTTTAAAATCATATTTCGTTAGAAGAAATTAAAATTAGTTAAAATAATACAAATATTATTTGAAATTTTTGTTTAGTTTACGTTATTTTTTGTAAGTAATAATGTAATCTTTACTTTTTTATATATATTTCGACTTTAATGTTGATTTCGTTTTCTGTTATTTTACATAAATTAAATTCCTATTCTATTTTTTTATAACAATTCGAAAACCGGTTAAAACTGTTCCTTTTTTTAAAATATTGAATTTGAAAAAAGTCAGTTCTGTATAAAGCCTAGAAAGAGAGGCGTTTAACAGAGAAGAAATTTTTGATGGATGAGGCTTCAGCTAGAACAACTGGACGGAGTTAAATGAAATTTAGCACAGTGATAGATTGTAGTCTAGAACAGGACATAAACTACTGTTTATTCCGGTTAACTGAGTGGCTATTTTTTTTATTAACTAAAAAGTAACTTTCTTACCAAAAAACTGCATCCCCCCCCGCCAAATGATTAAGACTTTCTTTGTTTTTTTTCCCCTCTCTAATGAGGTTAGGCTTAACATGTTTTCGACCGATTATTTCAAAGAATTTCTGATTTAAAATTTTCTCCGGATTGACTTAAGAAATTAATATTGTAACACCGAGAACTTTAGTGAACATGGACTAAACAAAAATCTGCACAGACAGTTTGTTATAAATATTAAAATGTGATGAAATCAAATCCAATTTTGTATAAAATATAGATTAACGTACTCAAATGCACGAATTTAAAGCCTTAAGTCTCAATAAATTAATTTTGTAAACTTATGAAGGAGCTGGCAGTCATTTTGCTGAGACTGCTGTCGAATATCAACAAATATTAAAATTTCTTTTCTCTTACATTTTTATATCTAAAGAATTTCGAAACCCAATATTCGTTAAAAATTTAATGAATTTGTTGTGCATTCTTTTTCATGTGTTTGAGGAATTTTTTCCTCAATAATTATAAGAGTCAATTAATAATTAATAAATATTTAACTGTCACTGTAGGAGATAAAGGATATTTTACGATTTATTTATATTTTATTTGGTGAATAGTCCTAACCCAATTCTCTGTAAGGCAAACAACTGTGTTTTTGATCATCTAAATAGAATTTTCACTTTTTAGTTTCAGTGAATCATTTAAGAATGTCAAATTAAATTTTTTTTTTAAAAATCGATGAAAAAAATGAAATTTATTTATAATTCTATTTCTAATTCATTTTTTTTTCAAAGTCAGTCTTTTTAAAAAATAGTATTGGCTTACCTGTAGTTTATATATTATATTACGTACCCTCGGTAAGTTTAATTGATTTCCGATCGACTTTTTTTAATTATTTAGAATGCACTTCTGCATTTTCGAATTGTTAATACTTGGTAGTAAGAACTATTATCTAAGAATATTGCAGGAACTCGGGAGAAAGTTTAATTAAGAATTCTGAATTTAGCAGTAAACAACGCTAAAATCAAAAACTGTTAAAGCTTTAATTATGAAATTAATCCTCAAGAATATATATAATGAATTTATTCTGTAATACATCTAACAAGTTTTCACATTAGGAATATATTAGATTGACTTAAAGTTATTGCTGTACTGTTATTTTTATATATTTGTTTATTAAATGATACATTTGTTTATCAGAATAAAATCAGTTTATCAGATGTTTATCGGAATAAAAATAATGCTACATTAAACTAAACTCACTTTTCATTAATAAAAAAAGTAAGACGTAAACACGAAATTGCTATATCAAATTTACACAAAATAAACTTTCCTTATTGTATATTATTTTTCTAAAAAAATTTAAAAACTAAAGCACATGACAAAAATTAGAATCATCAAATTAGATCCTTATTATGGGATATGTGAGAAAAATACAGTTTGAAATTAAAATAAAACTATATGAAATAATAGCAATTTAAAAGAAAATAAAAAAAACATGTCAAATAATAGATTTGATATACTATCAAGGCACGCCAAAATAAATGTCTTTTTTAAACACATGTTATATTTTTTTAAGCGAAAAGCATTGTTATATAAAATAACATAATGTAATAATGCAGAAAATGTATTTATATCTTTTCATTTCAAATCAGTGCTTTTGTTCGTGTTACTGATTCGATATAAAAATTAAACACTGTAAATATGAATGGGTCTATTTTCTCTTTTGACAACCTATTTGTTTCAAATGTCATTGTATTCTAGAAAGTGCAATTGCAACAAAAAAATAATTAGAACACTTTAAAGATTAAAATAAATAGAGTTGATTTCAATTCTTTTTTTCCTCATGAAAAATCATAAAAGCATCCCGTCTTTGACTTTCATCAACTGTATACAAGACTTTGGAGAGTGGGTAATGATACATTCAGTACAGAAACTAAATAAAGTGCTTTACAGCAATGTTCGCCTGATACCGAATATTTTGCTAAAGTATCTGTAAAAATTTCTAAATTTATAATCTAGCAGAGAAGCCCGTATTATTAAATTTTGACAGACATCAAAGCCAAATTTAGCTCATCTGTTTAAAATAACGGATTTTCAAGCACAGTCACATCAGCCCTCTTCTTATACATCGCATTGAAAAATTCAAATGCGATGTGTCTGGAAGTACTAAAGGCTAATGCAAATAAAACTCTTGTAAGTGACAAAGAGCAAACTCAAGAGGGAAAGAAATTGCCCCAAGACTATTTTCTTACAGTAACAAATGAAATCTCAGAAGCTGCAGCTGTAAATATTGCCATAGATTTAAATCAGTAGGAACAGATGGTAAATGAGGGGGGGGGGGGAGTCAGTGTGCATTTACAGCGTATTTTAACACCTCTGTGTAAACACACTATGCAATTAAAATGAAAATTATCATATTAAATAGCTATTTCTATATAATATAAAATAGGTGTATTGCTCAGTACTGACTGCTAAGGAAGAGATCCATATCTCGCTCATTTAATCTAAGAGGCTGGTTTTTAACAAAGTAAACAGACTAGACATCTGTTAATAGTTGCTGGGCTCAGGTTAGCCGTAGATTGGTTAAGCAAATTTTCGTATAACTAAGCTTATAAAAAGTACAGATTATATGGTCTATAAAATATAAAAACAATAATTTATATTTAAATATTAAAATAATTTTTTGCATTTTATTATTAAAACCGTTATTAAATAAATGAAAGGAAATTTTATTAAATAATTAATTAATTCTATTTATTTTCGTAGTGTTTGATATATTTAAAATTAAACATTGTTAATTAATCAATCTTTCTATTCCTTCTGAAATACTTTTGAATAAAAACAAATCAGAATAATTGAAATTAAAAATTTCCAATCTGCATTGCGTTACCCCAACTGGCATAGAAAATTCACGTCTGCGTTTCCCCGAGCTTAAAAATTTAAGCATGCGTTCTGTCGGATGATATTTTACATTGTGATTAGACCGTCATTCTCACATTACAAATCAGTATATATATATATATATATATATATATATATATACATATACATATA
>JAOUZG010040464.1:740817-754672 GCA_026289955.1 Argiope argentata | reverse complement strand
AGAGAGAGAGAGAGAGAGAGAGAGAGAGAGAGAGAGAGTTAATAGAAGGAATTGAAAAAATAAATCTCTTTCTCTATTATAAAAGTAAAGAAATAAGTGAATAAGAAGTGAATTAAAACCAACTGTTAACAAAACAATAATCATTTTCCATAAGTAAGTTGTTGTTAATCGCTACAACTTACTTATGGAAAATGATTATTGTATTTTCAACCAGCAGGAATGGTATCCTCTAAACTTTTTTCGCTTATTGTATAATAAATTTGTCAAGTCAGAGAACGCCTTGTATGGCATTGGCGCTCAGTCGTAACAAAATGTTAATTTTTGACTTAAATTCAGAATTTTTACTGAATTGACTGTGCCATCTTTGGGGAATTATTTCTCGATATCTCTGGCATGCGATCAATAGTTTCCAAAACTTGAATTTATATTTTAGATTTGTTTTTCTCAATGGGTTAAAACAGAAATTTGACAAGAAGCTGCATTTGTAGTCTCAAAATGTTAAACCTAATATGACGTATTAAAATCATTGCATTTGGGAATTATCGTGTTAACTTCTAACTGATAGACCCGCAGACAGTCAGGTTCACATTGAATTTGGCTCAAAATTTGGTAAGCGTCTATGCAACATATGTTAATTTATTCTCTCTGTTGTTGTTGTGACTAATGGCACTTGCCGTGGACAAGTCCCGCTGATACATCAGCAGATTTTAAGCAGGAGATATAATTCTCTTGTTTTACAAGTAGCGCCATTTAGGGCCTAGACTACGACTTAGCCACACACTTGTCTCAACCCTTTTTAGAGGGCGGACTACATTCATGCAAATTCATTCATACATCTCAGATCGTAATTTAGACCTGGAACAGAGAACGATCGCCTCTGACCCAGTACACCTAGTGATATTACTCTCGATATAAAGGACTTTGCGACCACGAACAGATTTAACGAGCGCCAATCGCCACACACTCGGGGAATCTTTTGGCCGGTGAGCTTCGAACCCGTAACCAAAGAAGTACGAGTCCAATGCTCTACCAACCAGGCCATCCTGGCCCATTTATCTAGTAGTAGTTATCGGGTTGTTGTAATTATCGTGTTAACTTATGTTCAAATTACCGGTAAAACAGACACCATCTGAAAGAAGTTTCTACAAAATTTGACAGAAATCTACAAATTCGGTGTAAAGATCATATCCCAATTTTCATCCGTCTAACTTGAATAGTTTCTGAGTAATCTTTGTCACAGACAGTCAAATGGACATTTTCCAAAAAATGTATTATTCAAACATAGGGAGATGAAAAACTTGAAGATTCATCAAAATCTCAAGTTCGAATTTTCAGACAATTTCTATTCTTTTTCTATGTCACATATGATTTGAAATCCTTAAATGAATGAATAAATTCCAATGGTCTTATCCAGAATATTAAGCGTTTGCAATCCCACTTGTATAGGAGAGGTTTCAGAGTTTTGTTCTCATGGATACCAGTTCATCACGGCATATTAAGTATGAACAGGCAGGTACTGCAGTTAAATTTGATAATAGGTGTCTTTCTCAGCCTCTTCATATACTGATACTAAGAGTGCATTACGTATGTGGATACTGAAGAATTGGCAAAGCGACTGGAATCAAAAAGTAAATAATAAACTCCACGAATTAAAACCCTATATTACTCCATGGATTTCACCTTTCAACTGGAAGTATGGTGTGGTTTTAACTCGACTGCTTATCGGCCATTCATGCTTTACACACAGGCACCCACTATTTGGAGTATCTCCACTTGTTTGCGATTCATGCAATGTTCCATTGACTGTCTTTACGCCACATTTTAATTGAGTGATCTGATTTTCGCAGAGATTCTATCAACTTTTTTAACTCGTCTGATTTTAACTTGTCTTTCCAATTTAAAGAAAAACCTTATTCAAATTTGTTTCTGTTCTTGAAGAAATACCAGAATTTTTAATGAGATCTGAATTTACTATGTGGCTATTCAAAGTTGAGGTACGAATCCACGACGCTTGGACCTGTAGCAGAGTAACATAACTACAATACAAAAGTATACTTGAGTATCGTTGATGTTATCTGGATTATGAAGCCAGCGCCCCAGACTCCTCCACCAATGAGTTGGTGGAGAGACGAATGATTTTTATCGCTCTAAGCGTTATGGCAAACGTGTGTGTGCTTGATGCGTCAAGTGTTTCTGACAACTTTTGTTGGGGGTAGATGGCAGCACGACAGTTATATCAAGTTGCGTTGTCAGGTCACCAATGTGGCGTTTGAAGGTAGTAGTACGAACCTCGACGCTAGGGCCTGTAGCCGAGTAACATAACCACAATACAAAGTATATTTGAGTATCCACGATGTTATCTAGCTTATGAAGCTATCGCTACAACTATTATACTTTTATTAACCACTTTACCAGCTTTTGAGATCAAATATGTAGAATTGAAACATAAACACAATAAAGGAACCAGGTTTTCTTGTGGTGGGCGAGGAAATACTTTTCGCCTACGGATTATGAGGCGACCACATTTCGGAGATCCCATCTCATTAAGAAATGAGACACCGAACGATGAGGGCATTTCTGGTATTCACCTTTGACCTTGGATTTTCCTCGTTAAGGTACTTTTTATTTCATTTTTTTCCACGTATATGTGAGTGTTGTTTCATTTCTCACCTCATTTTATTTTAACCCCAAATATGTTGTAAACAAGTAATTAACCAAAGGTTAAGAAGTGAAATTTTCATTTATTCTTCATAATTTAAAGTTTATGCTTCTTACATTAAATAAAAATTGCTTTGGAATATTTTACTTGGCATTAGTTGCATTTTCCTTCTAATGACTAATTATCTGTAATGTTTACGCCTCATGAAAAAAAAAAAACATATTCATTGTTAAATGTAAGCATCTACTCCTTTCATCGTGCCTTTCACCCTTAATTTTACAAATTAAACCCATCCTAACGCATGCGCAAAAGAGTTGAGGTTTTTTACAATCCGTCGTCAAACAGTAACCATAAACTCAGCGGTTTTGTTTTTAGGAAAACAAAAAAAACTGACAACCTTTTTATTCGTCACAGTTTATGATTCGATCTAGCATTGCAACTTTTCCCAACCTCCAGCATCGGTAAAAATACCGTATTAATAGTTAATTATTTTATCCATACCGGCTTTCATAGAACAAATTCTTTTCTTTTTCGGCTTATTACCTTTTTTTCTGCTTTTCTTTTTTTTTAAAAAAAGAAAATTATCCTGCCTTATTTCATTCAGTTTATCTTATACAAATATCGGGTATCTATCCCCTTTCTCAAAATACTTAACTCTTTTTGCTGAATAGAATAGCTATTAATTAATTTTTTAATGAATAAAATACGATCTTTTCTGGCCGTTCTATATCATATTGAAGTTTTTTCCTTTCATATTCTAAATTAGGAGTCTAAAATAATCTATTTTTATGAAACGTTGATCAATATTCTTAGCTCCTATTACGAGGGGCTTATTAATCAAGATGACTGACTCGATTATCAAAGTAAGAAACCTCAATATACTACTTTATTCTAATCAAATATATTTTTAAAAAATCACTTGGAGGTGCAAATTTCCGATTTCGAAAATTATTTTGGGCCAAAAGGTCACCTTGTATGCGTCAACACACAGAAATACAACAAACCCGTACTTTTTTTTAGTATTAAAATGAGACTGCAAAATGCTTTTAAATATGGGCAACTTTTTCATTTAAAAGACATCATAAAAACGTTTAAAAAGATCTTTAAAAACAGTTTTTAAAAAAATTCGTTCCGAACTGTTTTAAATTGTTTTGAATTTGTTCAGAAATTTTTTTCACCTTTACTTTAGGCATTTAAAAATTGACAAAATTAAAAAATTGCAAAGAAGTATTAGGGAAAATTGTACGAAAATTTTATTCAATAAAAAAACACAAATTAAATATATAATGAATTAATATTGCATTTTTAAAAATTAACACAAAATATATCCAATCGTTTAATTCACTGAAAAAAAAATCTGCAATTTTCAATAATGAGAAAATTGATATGTATTATTTTCTTATTTATTGAAATTCTAATTGTTGATAACTTAGGAGAAATTCCTTTTGCTTTTTTTCAAACAGAAATATTTCTTTTCATACTTTATCCTTTGAAATTTGAGAATTGGATCAAATGTGGGAATAAATGTTGACTCAAAGATTGTATGCTGAAATTATGTTTCGATCCACAATTTGAAGTGTTCATTAATATAATATGATTTGAAAACTTCAACAAAAAATTTGCATTAAAGTATAATTTTCCAAATTTCGGTTGAAAAATAGAATTTTTGATAATAACAATAAAAAAGTAATTCAACAAATTAAATTTTCGTTGCATAGTTAAAGTAATTTTCACCAGTTTCTTTTTGTAAATCAAGTTGCATACACTCACTACAATAGGAGACAATAACAATTTATCTCAATGTCTAGAGTAAGAAAAAGTGAAGGTAGCTTGAGGGAATTTTCTGCCTTTAAAAAAAAGGTATGATGAATGCCAAGTGTACCTTCCCATTTCCCAGTGAGATAAAAATCCGTAAAAAAGTGTCTTAATAAACCTTCCTTTAAACAAATACGAGTTTGGCATCATATCTTTTTAACCTAAAGCTATTTGTTATACTGCTTTGACAAATCTCATTTAATTTGATTCTCGAATTGTAGAAAGGACTGTACATTCACCCGCACTTGATTGGAAGTCTTTTAATCTTTAAAAATTTGCGGAATAAGATTTCTAAAAAAACTAACTTTTCTCTTATATGTAACTGATTTTTTAATTTCCCTAACCCTGGATACTTACGGATATTTTTCTTTCGTGTGCCACCCTATAAAAGTTAACCTTTTATAGTTAGGCCTTTATAAAGACCCCTCTTGAATCTGCTCTTGTTTCTTTTCGAGAGTGTGTTCTTTATTTACCTTTATAGTTTGTAAACTATTTTTCTGGATATAATATAGAATTTTTATTTTGTTTGGTTAATTTATATGATTTTTATACCGGCTTCCTGGCATAGGGGTAGAGCATCTTCCCCGTGATGTAGGCTTCTGGGTTCGAGTTCTCGTTCGGGCATGGTTGTTCTTCTGTGTTCTATCTGTAAGTATATAAATGTATCCCCCCCCCCTGTGAAAAGGGGCTGTGCAAGCGTTAATTTGGTTTAAAACGGCAACACTGATTTAGAATGAGGGGACCCAAGGTTAATCAACATGTTTCCATGCCAATGTGTGTGTCTGTGTGTTTCCTTTTTTTTATTTACTGAACATTTAGAAATTTCCGTGCACTATTAAGTATCATACGGGGCTTACAGAAGTAGACAACGCATTACGTAAAGACATCAAATACAGAACACAAATACAGAACAACTATTCATGCATCGCATTCGCTTGCATAGCCTCTTTTTACAGGGTGGGGGGCACATTCAAATTTATCACCGATAAAACAGATAGATCAACCATGCCCGAACTGGGACTCGAACTTAGGACGCTCAGATCACGAGGAAAACGAATTGCCCCTGTCCCAGGACGTCGGCTGTGTCATTCCTTTGAAATTATAAAGTCTTGTAGAAATTGGATTAATTTAATCTAGACAAACTAAAATTTTGTTTTACATCAGCTGCTATTTAAAAAAAACAACGATAAAACAGTATGAATTTTGATATGGGGAGGACCTCTTTTATAAAAAAAAAGAATCCACATACTTTTAAAAGGCACTTTTTACAGTAATGACTTATTTACTTATTTTCTTTTATACGAAGAGAAAGCCCTTCAATACTGAAAATACAAATTCAAGCTTTTAGAAATTCTTTACATTTCAGTCCCAGACTTCAAAATATCGGACGTGGTCTTCTTAAAATTCCCTCTCATAATCTCTAAAAAATATCTATCCTTTCCCTCTCTCACCACATAAAACTATGAATCTTGGTCAAGAACTTGAATGCCACGAGTGCTCAAATTTTTATTTTGAGTTCTACGCACTAAATTTTGACCATGTATGTATCGGTTAGTACATAACCCTAGCTTTGTAATTATCGTATCCACTTGTAATCTAATAACCGGACAGAGTTTCTCTAAATGAATTTTATTCATCATTTGATTAAAATCTAAAAATTTGATATTAACATCTCATGCCAAATTTCATCGTTCTAAATAAAAATGCTTTAAGTTATCGTGTTTACATACAGTGTGATATAATTCCAAAATTTAGAATCCGAAATTCTGATGAATTACCGCGTTTCAAACCTTCCTGAATCCGGAAAAGACGAAATCTTAACAGCTATTTCATTGTAATTTTCAATTATTCATTTCCAAAACCATAACTGGGTTTCATATTTAAAATATTTTTTTAAAAAATTAGTTAAAAATGAAGGCAGATATACTTTCTGGTCCGGAGTAGCTTCATGCTAATTGTAGTATTTGTTCTTAATATTCACCCACCAAAGAAAACTCTGTCAACAATTTTTTTGTTTATGAAGGATGTTAAATATTTTAGGGCCTTAGCACTGATATCTCAGTAGTCTTCTTTCCCTGATACCCAGACTTTTGATAATTAGACTTTAAAAAAAAGTTGATTATATAAAAAAACAGCCAAAACTCAAATATTTTTTTTTTCCTTTTCCGTAAAGATAGGTTTTAGACTTTATAAAAAAATCTTTGAGTGTATTTCAAATCGATTTATCTGCATTAGAGATGCATTTTGACTTGTACATTTTACACTTTTCTCTCGAAATTAAAGGAATAAAATTACAAAACTTCTGGAGATTTGGCGCACATTCTAATTGGTTCAGGTGGCTTCACAGAGATTTCATTATTTTCGAATGGATTAAGCTTATTACGCCTGCTTCCAAATACTTCAAAACTTGAGCCTTTGCTCAAAGGTAATTAGTAATTAATTTTTTAAATTTATTCTTAGTGTAAAATCTGTTGACAAACAATTGTTACAGAAAAAGTTTAAAATTTATTGACATTTCTTATAATTCTCCGCCAACCAAAAAAAAAATTTTTTTCTGCAAAATATGTTAAGCAAGAATCAATTATCAAACACATATTGAATGCATAAATGGAACTGAAATGTATTATATTTGTGTAATATAAATTTACCAATTTTTATCTAATTCATATCGAGAGTTCACACTTTAAGGGGCACATACACCTAAAATGAAGTAATACGATAAAATACTTATAGAGCTATAATTACTTTTGAAACCACCGTGAATGATATGCCCAAAACTTTCTTGCGTACTCTCTATTAAAAGTATTATCCTAAGAAACTCCTTCCATGGCGTTGGCGTGAAAGGGGTACGAAATATTAATATTTGGCATGAATTTAGCATTTCTCCTGTATCTATCGAATAAATCCTGGTGAGTTATTTGGCGATTAATCCATGGCATACTGTTAATAGCATCAAAAAATTGAATTTTTATTTTTGACGCATTTCTCTTAAACGATTGAAACAAAAATATGACTCAAAACTACACTTGCAATCACAAAATCCCATTCAAAATATCATACATTTGAGTCATTGCATTTTTGAGTTATCATGTTTAAAACTTCTAAAATACAGACCGACAGGCTGACAGTATAGACCGGTCAAGCCCTAGGATTCCGTTCAAAATTTGATAGGTCTAAACTATAGTAGTTGAATTTGTGAACCAAATTTGGAATAACCAGCTCTCTTCATTTTGTAATTACAGTATTAATTTATATTTGAATAACTGGATAAACTTTCTAGATCTGAATGGATTTTACTCAAAATTTAACAGAAATCTACAAATTGGGTGGAAACATCACCCAAATGTCAATGAAAAAACCGTTAAGTCAAATTTGTCTGTCTAACTCAAAGCATTTTTGAATTCTCTTTGTCACAGATAGATAGACAATTTTCAAACTCATTGACATCTGAAATGTGGAGGTTCGTCATAATTTCGATTTCAAATTTTCTGCGATTACTATACGTTCTCTGTTCTAAATATACAAGAAAATAAAAAGTGCAGCATTAAAAATTTTAATATAATAATATTTGAAATTTGGTATACTTTTTGTAAATCCCGTAATGCGATATTCGTGATGAGCTATACCTAATGAGAAAATAATTTAAAATATTCTATAGAGTAGATCTTAAGACTGAGAACTATCACATTTTGCAGGGAATTACTTATAAATTTGTAGATGTTTAAGATGAAAGAGTTCTCAAAAATTTTAATTAAATATTAATCAACGATTTTTCGTTAACTATTTCGGAGTTTGTTATTATATAATATCGATTTTTATGTTACTTTTGATATAAAAAATAATATTTTCTATACTACTTATTTCATTTAAAAATAATTTTTTTAAAAAAAATTTTAATAAATTAAAAAAAATACTTTTAAATACTTGCAAAAAATACCATTTTTTACTATTTTAGATATGAATGTATTACTAAGAAAAAAATAGCTTGAATATAAACATTGAGGGATATGGCGATAATAGCTGTAATCCCATAGGAGCGAAAAAGTTACAGTTAATGGATATCGAAATACCTGCGGGCTTGAATAAAGATGCTTAGATGATGTTTGCTTGCGAGAGCTTGAGACAAAAAGAAAGGGTCAAATAAGATACAGAATACTTAATTTAAAATACATCCACAGCAGATAATATCCCTGAATTTTTTTCAAATATTTTAAAGCTTCTGTAAACATTTGGTAACAAGCAGGACTTTATTTTGTTTCATCGTCTGAAAATAGTTTGTTTTTAATGAAATACGAATTTTTTCTCAGAAATGGCGGATATTATTTGGTATGCAGTACATTTTTTTTATAATAAAATTCCTTCAACAAAATTATATTCAAAATTTTTCAAATTTTTTTTGAAAGGACAATATTTGATTTATATAAAAGCTTTAAAGACGGAACAGAATTCATCGTAGATCATTTACTTCGATTAATGATCAAGATATCGATATGGTCAAACAATTGAAGCTTGATTATCGCCATTTGACAATAAGAAACCTTATTGAACTAGTTCCTGTGTCATTTTGTTCCTGTAAAGCAATTTTAAAAAGGGTCACGACGCGTTAGGGTCACGACGCGTCGTTATCAGAATTGTTCCATAACATTGAATTTGTTCCAAAGTCAACAATGAATTCAAGTAGTCCAAAAGATATTTTCTCCAGACAATTTTCTTCAACAGCATATCTTTAATACCGAAGATGAAACTTCGATATAGGCTTGTGATCCAAATCTGGTCAAAAATCATATAAATGGCACTTGAAAGGTGAATCAAAATTGAAAATATCCTGTATCAATAAAAAATGGCTAAGATGTTGATTCTTTTCTTTGATGGTCGTGATGCTGAAGATTATTAATTCTTGTCAACTGACTAGACAGTGAATGAAGATTATTATTTGTGCTATGTGCATGAAGTATTTCATTGAAATAATCTAAAACGTAGTGAAAATCCCCTTAGATTTTGTGGAAGTAATGTACCTCCTCACAGTGTTCTCGTGAGTTTTTTCGACTTTAAAACAACAGATTCACAAGTTCCCTATTCACCTGATATAGAATCGTATGACTTTCTCTAATTTCCTCATTTGAAATTGCCTCTCCATGGTCATCATTTTGAATACATTAACTAGATTAAAGAAAATTCGTTACAAAGTAGTTGCAAAAAAAAAAATGATTGGGTAAAACATTGAAGGAAAAGCATTGCTGATCGAAGAGATTCCTTTGAAAGATATGCAATTTTGCACAATAAATTAATATATTTTTTATATATAATAATTCTGTTAACTTTTTAATTACATTATTATATTTATTCGCGTTGCGATGGTGTTAAGCAGATCTTTTTTCTGTGCATGGTAATATTTTTGAGATGTCTGCGCTTGAGTGTACGTGTGTTGCTCTCTACATTCCAGACCGTTTGACATAGAGCTACACATGCCACATGCAAATTTTTGGGGGTGGAAGTGTGTACCTCGGAGTGATTTTTTTAAATTTTAATTAGAATTTTTATTGAATAAAAATGAAGCGTAGTTTTGGAATTCTTTCACGAAAATTTCTAAAAATATTATAACATAAGGATGTTTTAGTACATTAACTGAAATCTTTGTTTTAATCTATAAGTTAAGTTTCTATTTTTAATGAATGAAAAAAAAAACCACCATTAATTCATATTTTCCAAAAATTTATCTCGAACAAAATAAAAATTAAATTTAAACTGCACGTGCAATGGGAAAAAATTAGCTTTTGTCAAAGTGTTGCCAAAACATTGACAAAAGCTCAAAATAAAAAATAAATTAACTATTATTGTAAATTAAATATATAAAAGAGTAATTTTCAGTACCTGTCTACATGAGATGAAATATCTATGATCATGATATGTTTAAAAAGTAATGCAGGGTTTGCACTTCGTGCATGAGTAGAAAGGTTGGGAAATGCTGTTCGGTGGATGGCAAGTAATTGTTCCGACGGGATATCAAAACGCCACTGAATTACATTTTTTTCTTTCTGCGCTTCATTGTAAAATTTGTGTTGTGTGTGTGTGTGTGTGTGTTTGCATGAAAAATTTTTATTTTATGAATCTATCTTATGAAATTGTGGCAAACATCAATCCCCTTCTACGCATGCGCTACCTACTTTCCATCTTATAACTGGCCTAGTGTAAACCCAGTATAAATGCTAAAAAAAAGTTTTTATAAACTTTTATAAAATGTATATTATTAATCCAATAAAACAGTTTTATTTAAGGCAAACAGGGTTTAATATATACAAAATATCCACTCTAATCAGGTTACAACAGTTTATGCAGAAGTTTTTAGTAATAGACGTACATCATCCACTCTAATCAAAATGGTCTAAATGAAGTAGATAATTATAAGTTAATAACTAAATGAAGTTGTGACGTTTTCGGATAGATAAGGAAGAAAATATCAAATTGCGTTCCCACGGGAAAGCAACCATAGATAACGAAGGAATTTGTGAAAGGTGAAGATTGCAGACTAGACGGAACCAAGACGTCTCCTTACTAGACGCCGTTTCCCCCTCTCTTGTGATTGGAAAGGAAACTTGGGTCAGATGATCAAAAAAGTTGAGAATAAGGCTGATTGGTCATTTGCCATCGAGGGCCGGTTTTTGAGACCGAGATAAAAAGGGGAGACAGAGAGAGCCGAAGGAGGAGAGCCAGGTGTAGGGAGCGAAGTGTTGGGAGCGAACTGACGAAGCAACAGCTGGTGATTGGAGCGAGAATTCAACTTGGAATTCTGTGGAAAATTCTCAGGAGAGAATTTGGAATGTACGTAGGCCGCCTCGCCCTGTAGCCGAGCCCACGTGGAGTTCTTCGGAACCTTTGGAATCATTCAGCTTCTCGTCTGAAGTGTGAAAGCTCATCCGAGCTTTGGGAATACCTCCAATTAGTCGAACAGCTGTCTCCTGAGTTGCTCTTCCAGCGAGTTCATCACCTTACACTCTACAAAACCCAGCAGATTAATAGACAAGCAGAGAATCCCGAACCTCGGGCCAGATCTTGCGGGAGTTCAAGAACTCCACCCTCCGTCTTCATCTACGAGAGAGACTACCTTACTATTTGAGGCACAGCACCTTTCCCTAGTGGAACTCTGAACTTAATTCCCTATGTGTTCGTAACATATTTAATCAAGAAGGTGTAATTGTGCAAAATATATATGTATTATAGCTGGATTTTTATTTCTCCAAGTCCTAGTTTGTTTACGGCCCAACTCACCAGTAGCCCGGCCAAAACGTTACAAAGTAAACAACTCGAGTCAATAAAGGCCCTGATGAGATATTTATTAAATTTTCACCTAGAGCTTTTAAACCAATTTCCCTTGCAAATCATAGTTAATAAAATATTCTTCAGACACTTTATATCTTAAACAAAGACAGTTACTCTCCAATGAACTAAACCAATCATTAAAACTGCCTGGTTGATGAAAGTTTGAATAAAACTATTCTATAAAAATGGGATTTTTAACCACTTCACGGAATGTATCAAGGAAGATAACTCAATCAGCGCCCTATATTTCTCAAAACTGATTGAACAAAGATAATGAAAATGTTGATTGTTCTAGAATTGTAATATTCTAAACTTTATAAAGCGGTCAGATTTGGTCTCAAAAGATAGAAATGTTTAAATATTAATTTAAAAGTTGGAGTATCAAGAATATTTCTCAGAAAAGAAATTTTTAGAACTAAAAAAATGTATAAAATCTGGACTTAATAATTTTTTGGAGTTCATTTATAGACCGAAATAAAATATTACTAATGACGACACTTAAATAGTTTTGAAAGTAAAGCTAAAAACTGAATTTTATGATGAGCTGGTGAAAAAAAATGTTTTTTGAATAATTCATGGAGATATAACATAAATTATGAAAATTATTCTGTTGTGTACATAAGATTCCAATACCGAACGACTCTGTTTTGAGTACTCACATTTTTAAAAAAATTGCTTGATTACAGTAAAATAAATTAAAAAATAAAAAGGTTTTTATATTTATTAAAGTTTATTTCCCCTTTATTTTAAATTTGAAATTTTGTGGGAGCTGGTAAAAAAGTAGAGATACACATTTAACCGAACAGCTTAAGGCCTCCATAAAAATTAGAGTGAATTATTTGACTTCAAAATTTGAAGCTTAAAAATTTTTTCCGATAAAAAATGAAAAATTAAAATTAAAAATAAAGCCCGATCCGAAGAGGATCTAATCACCAAAGTTTCGTTTGATGCTGAAAATAAGGGCGACATACCTGATGTTTTAGTAATACTTGCCAATTTAAATGCTACAGTAGTTAGTTATGTACTGCATTTGCTGGTACCTATTACTATATCTTATTTTAAGGAATTTAATCAATAAAATGTTTATTTATTTATTTGGAATTAGATATCCTGCTCACTTAACATCCATACTTTTTTTATTTGTTGATATTGTTTTTATGAGCCAAAACTTGCACATTCCGTTTCCGTCTATACTTTCATTATAAATCCATGAAACCTACTTATTTCAGACTCCTCTGTTTGCTTTACATTTATGCCAGATACATTTACCAGATACAACTGAAGTATGATCAGATCCATTATCAGGAAAAGAATTATGTATTGAAAGGGGGTGGGCGGTCGTCAAATGATCTTTATTTAAAATGATTTTTCGTCAAGCATGTGCATGGCGTGCGAGAATATCAAATTCGAGAATATTAGTTATTCAAATGTTAGATTATCTTAGATTAGTATTGATTAGTATCAGAGGACATCATCTCAAGCATTAAAAAAAATCTCAAAAAACAACAGACGATTATAGACAGAGCAAATATGAAATTCTGGAGAAATTTCAGACATAAAAAATATTGTTAATATACAAGAAATAGAAGAGAAGACATAATTTACGCTAGAATTTCTACCAAAACATTAATTATACCTGGCCTTCTGTATCGTTTTAATCTGTCGAATCAACCAATTTGTGAAACATACCATTCTTTGAATAATTTGGAACATACTGCACTGCCGAAAGTACTCAAATATCAGACGTTGCCGAAGTGGGCCCTCAACTCTCTTTCAACCTTTAATTTTAAACAACTCACGAGCAAAGTTTTCCGCAGATAAACTGGCTCTCCATATTTTCCTTCAACACTTGAAATTTTTTGGCATTTATTAATAAGAAATACTTTTGAACGATGGGATGGCAGCCTTTGTTGCTAAAAATCCCTTGACTTCTCCTAATCAATCAATCAGTTGATTGGTTGAGGAAGTTGTCTTCCGAAAACTTTCTCAAATATTCTATAACACACACACACACACACACACACACACACACACACACACACACACACACACACACACACACAC